>LR738541.1:10336679-10340407 GCA_902685375.1 Neostethus bicornis | reverse complement strand
CTAACACACACTCACACACACACATAGACACACACATAGACACACACTCACACACACACAAATACACACACACACACACACACTCACCTACACGCACACACTTTTTTTTTTCTTTGTATTTTGGAAAATTTTCCAACAGGTGACAGAAAGCTGCTGCGCATGCGCGCCGTCCGGTCTGTCCGGTCTGGAAACCCGGTTCCGGTTTGACCGGTTTTTCTACCGAAAGAGGAAAGAAAAACAAGAGCGATGATGAAGTTTTTACAGCAGAGGAAACGCGAGAGCTGTTCAGGTAAGAACCGACCTGAACCGAATCAAAACGAACCCAATTAAAACGAATCAAAACGAATTAAAACAAACCGAATTAAAAAATAACCTGGTTTTAATTCAAATAGAACTTTTTAATGCTTTTAATTTGAAAACCTCATGTTTTTCAGTTTAAAAGTTTGTTTGAATGTTTGTTTATTTTCTGTATTTTATTTTAAAAAGTTTAAAAGATTTTAAAATAAAGTTTTTAAAAACATGAAGTAAAATAAATTTTTAACTAAAATTATAAATATTTTTAAAAGTAACTTTTAATTTTTTTTTATTTTGTTCGTGGATTTTTTATTAAAAAAATAATCATTTTTTCCGGTTTAAAAGTTTTTTTAAATGTTTGTTAATTTTCTGTATTTTTTTTAAAATAAAGTTTCAATTGAAAATTTTGCTCAAAAAATAACATTTGAATTTTTTACGGAAAAATGTTTGAAAAACTTAATTAAAACGTAGCTTTTATTTTTTTTAATTATTTTTTTTTTAGCTTAAAACTTCTTTAAAAAATGTTTATATTTTATTTAAGTTTTAAAACATTTTTTGCAAACATTTTATTAAAAACTTCCTGGTTTTTAGTTTAAAAATTTGATTTTATTTTTTAACAAACTTTAAACAGAAAGTAAAATTTTTTTTTGCTCAAAATTTTAAAACGTGGTTTAAAAAAATTAATTTAAAAACTTTTTTATTAGTTTTTTCAAAAGAATGAAAAATAATTTATGCTTTTATTTTTGAAAAAAAAACTTTTTTAAAATTACTTTTTAATCCTGATTTTTTTTTTTTTTGTGAAAATAATTTAAAGTTTAAACTTCTTTATTTTTTCAACAGAAAAACGTAAAAAAACGAGTTTTTTTTTGTTTGTTTTTTTTTAGTAAAACTAAACAAAAAAAAAAAGTTCATCACTTCCTGAATTTTTTTAATTTTACAGGCTTTTGTTTTGAAGTAATAAACTACGCGCACGCGCGTGTTTGTGTGCGCATGCGCGTGAGATATTATGTAAACCATTAAAAAAAAAAATTCATCCAAATGTGATAAAATCTTTTTTTTTTTTTTTTTTTTTTTACTTCCTCTTTTTAAACAAAACGCTGTAAAATATTCAAATTAATTTAAAAGGAAGTTTGTTTATTTTTAGTAAAATTACTTTTTCTGGGAAAAACGATGGTTTCTATGGAAACGGACCTGCGTTAGTTACCGAGAAGTACGGGGAAGGTCAGAGGGAGAGACCTGCTGGAGGCCCAGAGGTAGACAGAACCCGGACCTGCTGGAGGCCCAGAGGTAGACAGAACCCGGACCTGCTGGAGACCCAGAGGTAGACAGAACCCGGACCTGCTGGAGACCCAGAGGTAGACAGAACCCGGACCTGCTGGAGGCCCAGAGGTAGACAAAACCCGGACCTGCTGGAGACCCAGAGGTAGACAGAACCCGGACCTGCTGGAGACCCAGAGGTAGACAGAACCCAGACCTGCTGGAGGCCCAGAGGTAGACAGAACCCGGACCTGCTGGAGGCCCAGAGGTAGACAGAACCCGGACCTGCTGGAGGATGTAGCCGGGGTGAGACAAGCCTGGGTTTCCCGTCTGAGGCTGTTGCCCACGGCGACCCGGCTCTGGATAAACGAGGGCGAGAGGTGTGAGAGGTCCTGTAGGTGTGACGGAGGAGGTGGAACTGGATCCACTTCCTGTTCCAGGTGGAGGAAACGATGAAAGATGGAGAGGTGGAAGAGAAGTGGGGGTTACAGAGAGAAACAAGATGGATGGAGGCGTTTGAAAGAGGTGAAGAAGGGCGTTCAATCCGTCCAACACTGTCTCTAGACCAATCAGCATGGCCGCTCTCACCACACTGTCTCTAGACCAATCAGCATGGCCGCTCTCACCACACTGTCTCTAGACCAATCAGCATGGCCGCTCTCACCACACTGTCTCTAGACCAATCAGCATGGCCGCTCTCATCACACTGTCTCTAGACCAATCAGCATGGCCGCTCTCACCACACTGTCTCTAGACCAATCAGCATGGCCGCTCTCATCACACTGTCTCTAGACCAATCAGCATGGTCGCTCTCACCACACTGTCTCTAGACCAATCAGCATGGCCGCTCTCATCACACTGTCTCTAGACCAATCAGCATGGCCGCTCTCACCACACTGTCTCTAGACCAATCAGCATGGCCGCTCTCACCACACTGTCTCTAGACCAATCAGCATGGCCGCTCTCACCACACTGTCTCTAGACCAATCAGCATGGCCGCTCTCACCACACTGTCTCTAGACCAATCAGCATGGCCGCTCTCACCACACTGTCTCTAGACCAATCAGCATGGCCGCTCTCACCACACTGTCTCTAGACCAATCAGCATGTGTTTGTGCGTGTGTGTGTGTATGTGTGCATTAACGTCCGTTTCCATAGAAACCATCGTTTCCCAGAAAAAGAAATTTTACTAAAAATAACAAACAATAAACTTCCTTTTAAATTAATTTGAATAAATTTACATAAAACTAAAATATCTTTTTTTAAAAAAGCATTTTTTTATTTAAATACATTAATTAAAATTTATAAAATATGACATCATAAAATCTGACCAATCAGGGAATAAAATTAAAAGGTTTTTTTTTTACTTTAAAAAAATATTAATTTTATTCAAGGAGGATTTTATTGTGAAATTTTTTTGATAATAGTTTAAAACACACATACACACACATACATACACATACACATATACACACACATATACACACACATACACACACACACATACATACACACACATATACATACACACACATACATACATACACACACACACACACACACACACACACACACATACACACACATACATACACACACATACATACATACACACACATACATACATACACACACACACACACACACACATACACACTCACACATTCCTGGAATATTTCATTTAAAAATTTTATTTTGAAATATTTTATTTCTCTCTCTCGTTCTGTCTCTCTCTCTCCTCCACAGCTGCTGTCGATCGCCCTCCATCATGAGTAACCATGGTAACCAGGCCGAGGGGGGGCAGCGAACCCAGATACCCCCCAACGTCAAACCCAACCTTCAAAAACAGGAATCCAGAAAGAAACCGAAGCTCCGTCGCTCCAGAAGCTCGGAATCCGACCGCGGGCGGAGGAGAGAGAGGGAACGAGAGGGGCGGAGACACCGAGGGCGGAGCGAGGAGGCCCGGCGAGGCGGGAGCTCACGAGGGAGGAAACGGGAAGAGGACGAGGACGGCGGGGACACGGAGTGCGCCATCTGTTTCTGTTCCTATGACAACGTCTTCAGGACGCCCAAGCTGCTGGCATGCGGGCACACCTTCTGTTTGGAATGCCTCGCCCGGATCAACGTCACCTGTCCAGAACTCCGCTCGTTGCCATGCCCCGTCTGCCGCGAGCCGA
>LR738541.1:10319179-10331679 GCA_902685375.1 Neostethus bicornis | reverse complement strand
CCTCCCGGCTCTCCTCCTCCCGGCTCTCCTGCTCCTATTGGCTCTCCTCCTATTGGCTCTCCTCCCGGCTCTCCTCCTCCCGGCTCTCCTCCTCCCGGCTCTCCTCCTATTGGCTCTCTTCCTATTGGCTCTCCTCCTCCCGGCTCTCCTCCTCCCGGCTCTCCTCCTCCTATTGGCTCTCCTCCTCCTATTGGCTCTCCTCCTCCTATTGGCCCTCCTCCCGGCTCTCCTCCTCCTATTGGCTCTCCTCCTCCTATTGGCTCTCCTCCTCCCGGCTCTCCTCCTCCTATTGGCTCTCCTCCTCCTATTGGCTCTCCTCCTCCTATTGGCCCTCCTCCCGGCTCTCCTCCTCCCGGCTCTCCTCCTCCCGGCTCTCCTCCTCCCGGCTCTCCTCCTCCCAGCTGAGCCACCAGCAGCCAATCATCCTAACCTGAGAAAACCCACACATACACAGGTAGAACATGTAAACTACATCCAGAAAGAAATGTGTTTCAAGCCTCGCCCCCACTTTAAGACTTGAACCCCTGACCTACTTGCTGTGAGGTCACCGTGGTAACCACTGGGCCACCGTACAGCATTTTAATCTTACTTTATGTGGGCGACATGGCGGCTCGGCCCGCCGTTGCCCCCGGCGACCCGGTCCCTGAAGAGCGGAGGACAGAACGGAACCTTCTGGGTTTAAAAATCAAAGAGTATCACACACACACAAACACACACACACACATACACACACACACACACACACACACACACACACACACACACATACACACACACAAACACAAACACACACAGAAACGATGGGATGTTTTTGTTTTTTTTTTGCTGACGACACGGTTCGTCTCTCTTATCAGGATGTGCAGGCGATTCTTAGAAACATGCTGGTTCCTGTGACCCTGTGGGGGTCACACACACACACACACACACACACACACACACACACACACACACACACACACACACACCTTCAGCAGGAAGAGCTGATAGGGTGCAGCGGTCAGGTGGACGGGGGACGGGGCGTTCCTCCTCAAATCAAAACGTCAACAAAAAGAAACTTAAAAAAACGAGCAGCAGGTTAAAAAAAAGTAAACGACGCTTCGATCCTCCTTCGATCCTCCTTCGATCCTCCTTCGATCCTCCTCCGATCCTCCTTCGATCCTCCTTCGATCCTCCTTCGATCCTCCTTCGATCCCCCTTCGATCCCCCTTCGATCCTCCTTCGATCCTCCTTCGATCCCCCTTCGATCCTCCTTCGATCCTCCTTCGATCCTCCTTCGATCCTCCTCCGATCCTCCTCCGATCCTTCTTCGATCCCCCTTCGATCCTCCTTCGATCCTCCTTCGATCCTCCTTCGATCCTCCTCCGATCCTCCTCCGATCCTTCTTCGATCCCCCTTCGATCCTCCTTCGATCCTCCTTCGATCCTCCTCCGATCCTTCTTCGATCCCCCTTCGATCCTCCTTCGATCCTCCTTCGATCCTCCTCCGATCCTCCTTCGATCCTCCTTCGATCCTCCTTCGATCCTCCTTCGATCCCCCTTCGATCCCCCTTCGATCCCCCTTCGATCCTCCTTCGATCCTCCTTCGATCCTCCTTCGATCCCCCTTCGATCCCCCTTCGATCCTCCTTCGATCCTCCTTCGATCCTCCTTCGATCCTCCTTCGATCCTCCTTCGATCCCCCTTCGATCCCCCTTCGATCCTCCTTCGATCCTCCTTCGATCCTCCTTCGATCCCCCTTCGATCCTCCTTCGATCCCCCTTCGATCCCCCTTCGATCCTCCTTCGATCCTCCTTCGATCCCCCTTCGATCCTCCTTCGATCCCCCTTCGATCCCCCTTCGATCCTCCTTCGATCCCCCTTCGATCCCCCTTCGATCCTCCTTCGATCCTCCTTCGATCCCCCTTCGATCCTCCTTCGATCCTCCTTCGATCCCCTTTCGATCCTCCTTCGATCCCCCTTCGATCCCCCTTCGATCCTCCTTCTCGAGGAGGAAAATCTAAAAAAAACCTGATGGAAATCAAAGGAATTAAAGGTGAGTTTTTTTTAAATGTTTTTAGAATGACAAGGGTCACAGAGACCTGATTTTTTAACTTTTTTGCAACTTTTTTGTGGTTTTTTCAAGAAAAAAATGCCTTTTTTGTAAATTTTTTGAGAAAAAAAACTCTTTTTTTTATGCAATGTTTTGACTTTTTGCAACTTTTTAAAAAACTTTTTGTGACTATTTTGAGAAAAAACAATATTTTTTTGCTATTTTTTTACGTCAAAGTCACAAAAAAAGTTGTGAAAATGTCCCGAAAGTTTGACAAAAACTCACAAATGCAAGTTTTCGTCAAATTTTTTGAGACTTTCTGTACCTTTTTTGACAAAAAATGGCTAAAAAAAGACAGTTTTTCTTAAAAAAAAAGACACTTTTCTTTGAAAAACTTGCCAAAAAGTAAAAAAAAAATAAAAAATTGGCAAAACACAAAAAAAGTCGCAAAAAATCAAAAACATTTCGCCCATAAATAGTAAAAACAAACGTCACGGTGTTTGTTTCTGATTGGATCAGAATGTTTCAGCAGGTGTCGGTAACCTGCCGGACCGGCTCGGTGGAATGTTTTCGGTCGGACTGGATTCAGACTCTATCGGGAATTTAAGGCTCCGGGGAGCGGCGTGTCTAGGTCAACGAACTGATCCGGAAACATAATAATAATACGTTTTATTTGTAACACTTTCGATCTCCAGTGGAGATCTCAAAGTGCTACAATGACCAAAAAAAAAGGAACAACAAACAGAAAAATTATATAAAACCACAAAAAAAAAAACACTAAAAACTTTGTTGAAAAGCCTTTAGAAATAAAAATGTCTTCAGTCTTTTTTGTGGAGCCCTCAAGCTCTCAGGAAGATCGTTCCAGAGCCGTGGAGCAGCTGCCTGGAAGACCCTGTCCCCCATAGTGGAGAGTTTGGTCCTTGGTTGATGCAGGAAGTAGGAGGAGGAGGAGGAGCGCAGGTCTCAGACAGTGGTGTGGAGGGTTAGGAGGAGGAGGAGGAGCGCAGGTCTCGGACAGTGGTGTGGAGGGTTAGGATGAGGAGGAGCTCAGGTCTCGGACAGTGGTGTGGAGGGTTAGGATGAGGAGGAGCTCAGGTCTCGGACAGTGGTGTGGAGGGTTAGGATGAGGAGGAGCTCAGGTCTCGGACAGTGGTGTGGAGGGTTAGGATGAGGAGGAGCTCAGGTCTCGGACAGTGGTGTGGAGGGTTAGGAGGAGGAGGAGCACAGGTCTCGGACAATGGTGTGGAGGGTTAGGAGGAGGAGGAGCGCAGGGCTCGGACAGTGGTGTGGAGGGTTAGGAGGAGGAGGAGGAGCACAGGTCTCAGACAGTGGTGTGGAGGGTTAGGAGGAGGAGGAGCGCAGGTCTCGGACAGTGGTGTGGAGGGTTAGGAGGAGGAGGAGCGCAGGTCTCGGACAGTGGTGTGGAGGGTTAGGAGGAGGAGGAGGAGCTCAGGTCTCGGACAGTGGTGTGGAGGGTTAGGAGGAGGAGCGCAGGTCTCGGACAGTGGTGTGGAGGGTTAGGAGGAGGAGCGCAGGTCTCAGACAGTGGTGTGGAGGGTTAGGAGGAGGAGGAGCGCAGGTCTCGGACAGTGGTGTGGAGGGTTAGGAGGAGGAGGAGCGCTGGTCTCGGACAGTGGTGTGGAGGGTTAGGAGGAGGAGGAGGAGCTCAGGTCTCAGACAGTGGTATGGAGGGTTAGGAGGAGGAGCGCAGGGCTCGGACAGTGGTGTGGAGGGTTAGGAGTTCTTGGAGATAAACAGGTGCAGTGCGGTGTATGCACTGATGGATGAGGAGGCGGAGCTTAACGGGTAGCCAGTGGAGGGATTTGAGGATGGGAGTGATATGGTCATATTTGCACCTCCTTATCAGGATCCGGGCAGCGCAGTTCTGGATGTGCTGGAGCTTTTGTAAGCCCCTGCAAACATCAGAATCAGAATGTACTTTAATGATCCCACACATGGGAAAATCCCACATGGGAAAATCTTTGGGAATTTTCCCTCATGGGAAAATCCCACACATGGGAAAACATGGGGATCATCTTGGAGAGGATGGCTGGTCGACCGGACGGACCCCCGTCTTTAACCTGATTGGACCGGCACTGAGAGTCCTTCATCTGAAGGAACGAGAAATTCTTAAACAATCTGATTTAATCTGAAAAAATTTATAAAAACGTGGAAAAAAATCTGAAAAATCTAAGATAAAAATAAATAAATAAATAAAATAATTAAAAGTTGGAAAAAAATAATTAAATAATAAAAAACTTGAAAAACTATTAGAAAAAATTTAAGAAAAGAAAAATTTAATCTAAAATACAAAAATAAAAAAAAAACTAACTACATAAAAAATAGAAAATAATTCATTTTAAAAACTTTAAAATGTCTGAAAATAAATTTAAAAATAAAACAAAAAAAAAAATCTTTGTTATTATATTTTAAAAAGAATAAAAATGAAAAAAAAACGTTAACTAAAAAACATTTTTAATTCAAATATATTTAATTAAATTGAATTAAATTTTTATTTTTTTTATTTTATTTTAAAGTTTTGTTAAAAAAAATTTTGGAGAAAAAAAAATTCTGTTTTTAAAAAATCAGTTTGTTTTTAAATGAAATCTATTATTTTAAACAAAAATGGGCGGGACTAGTGTTGATGACGTCATGAAGAGGGCGGTACTTCCTGCTTTTTATACCGGAAGTAACGACGGTTTGATTTTTTTTTTTTCCTTGATCAGAAAGTTTTGTTTTTTTTACCAAAAAAACTTCGTTTAAACTTAACAACGGAGAGGTTCTGATGACGTCACGGTGAGGTCTCACTCCGATAGAAAGATGAAAGTTTAAAACGACCTCCAGCAGCGCGCATGCGCGAAGCTACAGGTGAGTAAACTTTTAAAAGGATTATTTTATTATTATTTAATCTTCTGTTTTCTGTAAAAAGTCATTATTTTTTGTCTCATTTGCATAAAATTAACAAACGAGACGGAAAATAATCATAAAAAAATATTTATTTATTTTTAAATATTTTAATTTTTTGTCTGTTTTTTTTCCAACATTTTTTTTTATTTTTAAATAAAATGGTTTACTTTTATTTAAAAATTGTGTTTATCTTTAAAGGTGATTTTTATTTATTTTTTGTCATTTAAACGAATATATATTTTGCCATAAAATTAAATTAAATTTTATTTTTAAAAATAAAATGAATCAAACATTCATTAAAAAAATTTTTAAAATAAGAAAAAAATTTAAAAATAAAATGAAAAAAATATTTTTTTTTTACAAAATTAATAAAAAGTATATAATTTTTTTAAAGAATAAGAAAATGTATTTATTTCAAGAGTTAAAAAAATATTTTGAAATGTTTACAGAAAATTATAAATAAAATAAATCAGAAAAAAAAATTAAAAAGGAGAAAAATTAAATCATTAAAATATTAAAAAATATACAATAAAAAGAAGAAAAAAATGGACTTTTTATGAATTTGAAAATGTTTGCTATTTTTTAAAAAAATTTTGTGACAAAATTTTTGCAAAAATTTGGAATCTGTTTAGATTTTCAGTCGTCTTCTGTTTATCCGGGGCCGGGTCGTCGGGGGCAACAGCTCCAGACGGAAACCCAGGCTTCTCTCACCCCGGCTGCATCCTCCAGCTCACCCAGGAGGATCCTGAGGTGTTCCCTGTCCAGATGTGAGACATAGTCTCTCCAGCAGGTCCGGGGTCTGACTCTGGGTCTCCTCCTGGTGGGACGGAACACCTCACCAGTGAGGGTGGCATCCTAACCAGATGCCTGAAACACCCCATCTGGGTTCTCATGACCTGGAAGAGGAACGGCTCTACTCCGAGCTCCTCCCTCTATCTCTGAGTGAGAGTCCAGCCACCCTGCAGAGGAAGGTCATTTCAGCCGCTTGTATTTTTGATCTTGTTCTTTTGGTCACCACCCACACTGGTTACCATGGTGAGGGTAGGAACGTAGATCCTGGTTACCATGGTGAGGATAGGAACGTAGATCCTGGTTACCATGGTGAGGGTAGGAACGTAGATCCTGGTTACCATGGTGAGGGTAGGAACGTAGATCCTGGTTACCATGGTGAAGGTAGAAACGTAGATCCTGGTTACCATGGTGAGGGTAGGAACGTAGATACTGGTTACCATGGTGAGGGTAGGAACGTAGATCCTGGTTACCATGGTGAGGGTAGGAACGTAGATACTGGTTACCATGGCGATGGTAGAAATGTAGATCCTGGTTACCATGGTGAGTGTAGGAACGTAGATCCTGGTTACCATGGTGAGGGTAGGAACGTAGATCCTGGTTACCATGGTGAGGGTAGGAATGTAGATCCTGGTTACCATGGTGAGGGTAGGAACGTAGATCCTGGTTACCATGGTGAGGGTAGGAACATAGATCCTGGTTACCATGGTGAGGGTAGGAACCTAGATCCTGGTTACCATGGTGAGGGTAGGAACGTTGATCCTGGTTACCATGGTGAGATTAGGAATGTAGATCCTGGTTACCACGGTGAGGGTAGGAACGTAGATCCTGGTTACCATGGTGAGGGTAGGAACATAGATCTTGGTTACCATGGTGAGGGTAGGAACGTAGATCCCGGTTACCATGGTGAGGGTAGGAACGTAGATCCCGGTTACCATGGTGAGGGTAGGAATGTAGATACTGGTTACCATGGTGAAGGTAGGAACGTAGATACTGGTTACCATGGTGAGGGTAGGAACATAGATCCTGGTTACCATGGTGAGGGTAGGAACGTAGATCCTGGTTACCATGGTGAGGGTAGGAACGTAGATCCCGGTTACCATGGTGAGGGTAGGAATGTAGATCCTGGTTACAATGGTGAGGGTAGGAACGTTGATCCTGGTTACCATGGTGAGGGTAGGAATGTAGATCCTGGTTACCATGGCGATGGTAGAAATGTAGATCCTGGTTACTATGGTGAGTGTAGGAACGTAGATCCTGGTTACCATGGTGAGGGTAGGAATGTAGATCCTGGTTACCATGGTGAGGGTAGGAATGTAGATCCTGGTTACCATGGTGAGGGTAGGAACGTTGATCCTGGTTACCATGGTGAGGGTAGGAACGTTGATCCTGGTTACCATGGTGAGGGTAGGAATGTAGATCCTGGTTACCACGGTGAGGGTAGGAACGTAGATCCTGGTTACCATGGTGAGGGTAGGAACCTAGATCCTGGTTACCATGGTGAGGGTAGGAACATAGATCCTGGTTACCATGGTGAGGGTAGGAACGTAGATCCCGGTTACCATGGTGAGGGTAGGAATGTAGATACTGGTTACCATGGTGAAGTAGGAACATAGATCCTGGTTACCATGGTGAGGGTAGGAACGTAGATCCCGGTTACCATGGTGAGGGTAGGAACGTAGATACTGGTTACCATGGTGAGGGTAGGAACATAGATCCTGGTTACCATGGTGAAGGTAGGAACGTAGATCCTGGTTACCATGGTGAGGGTAGGAATGTAGATACTGGTTACCATGGTGAGGGTAGGAATGTAGATACTGGTTACCATGGTGAAGGTAGAAACGTAGATACTGGTTACCATGGTGAGGGTAGAAACGTAGATCCCAGTTACCATGGCGATGGTAGAAATGTAGATCCTGGTTACCATGGTGAGTGTAGGAACGTAGATCCTGGTTACCATGGTGAGGGTAGGAATGTAGATCCTGGTTACCATGGTGAGGGTCGGAACGTTGATCTTGGTTACCATGGTGAGGGTAGGAATGTAGATCCTGGTTACCATGGTGAGGGTAGGAATGTAGATCCTGGTTACCATGGTGAGGGTAGGAACGTTGATCCTGGTTACCATGGTGAGGGTAGGAACATAGATCCTGGTTACCACGGTGAGGGTAGGAATGTAGATCCTGGTTACCATGGTGAGGGTAGGAACATAGATCCTGGTTACCACGGTGAGGGTAGGAACGTAGATCCTGGTTACCGTGGTGAGGGTAGGAACCTAGATCCTGGTTACCATGGTGAGAGTAGGAACCTAGATCCTGGTTACCATGGTGACGGTAGGAACGTAGATCCTGGTTACCATGGTGAAGCACACGCCCCTGCACCTCCGCCTCCGACGGAGTGAATAAAAATTTTAAACTAATTTTTCATATTTTCTGCTTTTTTTTTTTCAGATCGTTAAAACTTTCGCAGGATGAGTTTTAAAAACATGCTGTGATAAGCCCCTCCCCTTTTTGGGCATCCACTTCCTGGAATCCACACCCGCTCACCTCTTTGTTCCCTCCCCCTTCGACCCGCTCACCCCTTCGTTCCCTCCCCCCTCTGTCCGCATCCCGATGGCCCGTAAACCCACCTCTTTCGTTCTCTTCGGGGGAGTCATCTTCCTTTCCTGGAACGCCGTCTTGGTTCTGTTGCTATGGCTACGCGCTCCTCCGGGTATTCCGAATGATCAGAAGACGTCATCATCCGACGACCTGACGGAGAGCCTGCTCCAGGTCGTGAACACCTTTGAAAGCGAGCTGACGGAGCAGAAGAAGCTCCTGCTGCAGATCGAGAAGCTGAGAAACGCCGGCAGGCAGCACCACCCCCAACCAATCCCCATCCTGGTGATAGCGTGTAACCGGGTGACGGTGAAGCGCTGCCTGGACAAGCTGTTGGAGTACCGCCCCTCCGCGGAGCTACACCCAATCCTGGTGAGCCAGGACTGCGGACACGCTGAGACGGCGGACGTGATTCGTTCGTACGGGAGCGCCGTTACACACCTACAGCAGCCCGATTTGTCGGATGTGGAAGTACCGCCTCAGCATAGGAAGTTTCAGGGTTACTATAAGATCGCCCGTCATTACCGCTGGGCGCTGAATCAGGTCTTTAGGACCCTGGGGCACGCAGCGGTGGTCGTAGTGGAAGACGACCTGGAGGTGAGTACGCCCCCGCCCCCCCCCATCAGTCTGATCTGTGAGACACACACACACACACACAGTCTCATTTACACACACTCTCACACACATACATCTATACACACACACACACATACTGTACACAGACAGTCTCATCGGTCTGATCTGTGAGACATACACACATACACACACTCTCATATACACACACTCATACACACTCATTTACACACACACACTCTCAAACACAAATATATACACACACTCCTATTCACCCCTCTCATATACACACACACTCATACACACACATACACTCTTACACACACACTCATACACGCATACACTCATACACACACACACACTCTCATACACTCTTACACACACACTCACACACACACACACACACACACACACATATACACACATACACACACACATATATACACACATACACACACACACACACACATACACACACATATACACACACACATAAACACACACACACATATACATACACACACACATATACACACATACTCTCATACACACACACACACACACACACACTCTCACTTCATTTTAAACCTCATATTTATTGTCCTTCTTTTTTCGTCCACCAGGTGGCGCCAGACTTCTTCCAGTATTTCCGCGCTCTGTTCCCGATCCTCCGCAGCGACGCCACCTTGTGGTGCGTCTCAGCGTGGAACGACAACGGCCGCGATGGCTACGTGGACCCGGCTCGCCCGGATCTCCTCTACCGGACCGACTTCTTCCCGGGTCTGGGCTGGATGCTGCTGCGTGACGTGTGGGAGGAGCTGGAGCCCAAGTGGCCCGCCTCTTTCTGGGACGACTGGATGCGGGAGTCGGAGCAGCGGCGCGGTCGCGCTTGCATCCGTCCCGAGATCTCCCGCACGATGACGTTCGGCCGTCACGGCGTCAGTTTGGGACAATTTTACGATAAATATTTACGATACATCCGACTCAACGCGGAGCCGGTTTCGTTCGCTTCCATGGATTTACGGTACCTCCGCGAGGACGCCTATTGGCCGAAGTTCCAGCGTGAAGTCTACGACGCGCCCGCCGTCTCCTTTGACGACCTGAAGCAGAACAGACTCGCCGGGCCCGGGCCGTTCCGACTCCTGTACAGCAGTAACAGCAGCTTTAAAGTCATGGCCAAAAATCTGGGGCTCATGGACGACCTGAAGGCCGGCGTTCCTCGGACGAGTTACCGAGGCGTGGTCAGCTTCTTCTACAAAGGACGGAGGGTTTATCTAGCGCCACCTGCTGATTGGACGGGATACGACCGGAGCTAGAGTTCCAGCTGCTGATTGGACGGGCTCCACCTACTGATTGGACGGGGTACGACCGGAGCTACAGCTCCACTTCCTGATTGGACGGGCTCCAACTGCTGATTGGACGGGGTATGACCGTAGCTACAGCTCCACCTGCTGATTGGACGGGCTCCAGCTGCTGATTGGACGGGGTATGACCGTAGCTACAGCTCCACTTCCTGATTGGACGGGCTTCACCTGTTGATTGGACGGGGTATGACCGTAGCTACAGCTCCACCTGCTGATTGGACGGGGAAATTACACTAAAATAAATTTAAAAAACTTATGAAAAATAGCAAAATTCATCAAAAAAATTTTAAGAAATGAGCAAAAAAATTGTAAAAGATTTTCAAAAAACTGAAGAATTGGGCAAAAAAAAAATTTTTGCTAATTTTTTTGTGATTTTCTTTTTTTTGTGGATTTTTTTCTCAAATTTTTCTAATTTTTTCAGAATATTTACGATTTTTAATTTAAAATAAGAAATTTTTACCATTTTTTTGCTCATTTGTGGGATT
Organism: Neostethus bicornis; assembly: GCA_902685375.1. NCBI lineage: Eukaryota > Metazoa > Chordata > Actinopteri > Atheriniformes > Phallostethidae > Neostethus > Neostethus bicornis. The sequence goes on along the minus strand of LR738541.1, from coordinate 10,320,941 downwards.
TTTTTATTTTTTTGTCTTCACGTTTTCTTTTTTCTGTGTTTAAAAATCTGTAAAAATTTCTCTTTGATTTAAAATTTTAAATGAAATTTTTCTATCTTTTAAAAAAAAAAAATCACAGAAATTTAGATATTTTTCCAATTAAAAAAAAATTAAATCAGTAAAAAGTTTCCTTTTTTTTTTAAAAAAAAAATTTGATTTCACACAAATTTATGTTAAAGCAGCACAAAATTATAAAAAAATAACAGGTTGCTACCCACACTGACTACCATGGTGATGGTAGGTATGTTGATCCTGGTTACCATGGTGATGGTAGGTATGTTGATCCTGGTTTACCATGGTGAGGGTAGGAACGTAGATCCTGGTTACCATGGTGAGGGTGGGAACGTAGACCCTGGTTACCATGGTGATGGTAGGTATGTTGATCCTGGTTTACCATGGTGAGGGTAGGAACGTAGATCCTGGTTACCATGGTGAGGGTGGGAACGTAGACCCTGGTTACCACGGTGAGGGTAGGAACGTAGATACTGGTTACCATGGTGAGGGTAGGAACGTAGATACTGGTTACCATGGTGAGGGTAGGAACGTACATCCTGGTTACCATGGTGAGGTAGAGTCACCATCTTCCGTGGGGGCGGGGTTTTGAACATCCAATCATTTTAAGAGTTTTTTTTCTCGGATTTTAAGAAAAAACAATGTATTGAAATTTTAAATTTTTTTTATGTTGTTTGTCTTTAATGTTTTTATTGACGTGTGTGTGGAGGAGGGGGGTAAAGGGGGCGGAGTCACATGCACGCGCATCCAGCAGCTTTTCAAAGTAAAAAAATAAAATAGATTTAATAATAAATAAAAACAATAAAACGTCATAAATATTAAATGCTTTTAAAAGGAGGCGGAGCTTCAGGAAAAATCTAGAAAAAAACTGTCATTTTTTTCCTGAAGAGGAGTCGTAGTGTCGTTTCCACGGTAACGCCTTTCCTCAGACGGTTACAGGGAGAAGCTGCGGTGATGCTGCTTGCTGAACAGCTGGTGGCGCTCTTTGGCGCTCCTCTCTGGCGCTGCGTCCTTCTTACTCGCCGCTCGCTCTCCGTCGTCCCCGGTTACGCTCCCCGCGTCGCTCATGTCGCCCAGGTGCTCGACGGAGTCGTACTTCTCCAGGTCGGAGGCGATGGTCTGCAGGCTGAAAACGGAGAGAGAGTCCACGCCGGCGCACGCTCCTTCCTCCGACTCCGCCCCCACCGGGTCGCTCCGACACGCCTGTCCCCGCCCCCTCTGCGCGTGGATCTGCTCGCTGATTTGCTCCAGGTTCCGCAGAGCAACGGCGTAGCGGCTTTTCACTTTGCCGACTTGTTGCTCGAGCAGAAGGACTTTAGCTTTGTGTTCCTGTGGGAGAAGAAAGGGTTAGAGAGGAGGATTGGTGCGGCGTCAGCAATAATTAGGACGCTGCATCGGTGTGTCGTGGTAAAGAGAGAGCTGAACCAAAGAGTAAAGCTCTCGATTTACAAGTCGATCTACGTTCCTACCCTCACCATGGTAACCAGGATCTATGTTCCTACCCTCACCATGGTAACCAGGATCTACGTTCCTACCCTCACCATGGTAACCAGGATCTATGTTCCTACCCTCGCCATGGTAACCAGGACCTGTGTTTCTACCCTCACCATGGTAACCAGGATCTACGTTCCTACCCTCACCATGGTAACCAGGATCTACGTTCCTACCCTCACCATGGTAACCAGGATCTACGTTCCTACCCTCACCATGG
>LR738541.1:10299179-10314179 GCA_902685375.1 Neostethus bicornis | reverse complement strand
CAGTTTGCGCTCAAACGCCAACACCTCCTCCAGCATGTGCAGCGCTGTGCCTCCTCTCCCCTGAAGCGTTGTGTTCAGCGTGTTTAGTTTCGCTGTCATGTCCACCATGAAGTGGAGTTTTTCCAGCCACTCTGGCTGTTCCAGCTCAGGAAAGGTGAGCCCTTTGCTGCTCATGAAAGTTTTCACCTCTCCCAGACATGCAGCAAAACGTTGAAGCACCTCTCCTCTGGACAGCCACCGGACTCTGTTATGCAGCAGGAGATCAGAGTATGCGCTCTCCACCTCATCCAGTAATGAACGGAACTGGCGGTGATTTAAACCTTTTGCCATTATTTCATTGACAATCTGAATAACAACATTCATGACCTCTGTGCATTCTGGAGGAAAACTTTGCGCGCACAATGCCTCTTGGTGCAGGATGCAATGAAAAGTCAGCAGCTTTCTATCCAGTGATTTCTGCAGCAAAGCCACAAAGCCCCTGTGCGCTCCAGTCATACTCGGTGCCCCATCGGTAGCCACCGACACGAGGTGGGTTGTTTTTATTTCTTTGGCTCGTAAACAATCAAGCACAGCCTCACAGATGTCCTCCCCCCGTGTCTGGCATTTTAGTGGTATCAGCTCAACCATTTCTTCCTGTGGTCCAGCAGAATTCACATATCGGAAGAACAGCGCTATTTGTTCAATGTCCGTTTTGTCTTTGGACTCATCACAGGCGATTGAGTATGCTGCTGCTGAATTGATGTCTTTGATTTGCTGTTTTGTGATATTTTCTGCCATTTTTATGGTTCTGTCTTTGACAGTTTTCGCAGAGAGAGGCATCTCTCTGATTTTCTGCACAATTTCGTCTTTGTTTTTAAAGTCCGCAAATAAGTGTTCTGAAATCTTAAGGAATGATTCTTTCATATATTCTCCATCTGTGAACGGTTTCCCATGCCTGCCTATTTCCTGAGCGGCCACAAAGCTTGCATATGTAGTTGTATTTGCAGACTTCACCCACTTCTTGAATTGATTTTTCGTCCGGTCATCCTTCTGCATAAGTTCCGAAACAGCTTTTTTCCTCTCTTCTCCCTCTGGATATTTTTCAGCAAAGGCTCTGTGTGTATTGTTAAAATGTCTTGCGACATTTGACCGTTTATTGTTAGCCAGTTTTTCTCCACAAATTAGGCATACTGGTAGGCCAGTCTCGCCCGAGGTAAATGCAAATGAATCTGCCCAGGCATCATTGAATGTTCTATTTTCTTGAGATATTTTTCTTTTCTTACATTTCTCCATTGGTTTTGCCGGGATTGAAAGTCGCTCAAAATAGACGGCGTTTCAGCGGGTATACCAGCTTCCGCAGTGTGACGTCTATTTTGAGCGACGAAAAAATAATATCAAATAATTTAATTAATATTTTAATATTTCAAGATCACAATAATCTTCAAATTTAGAACTAAAATAATATAAAAACTAACACAAATAAAACACACTTCAATTAAATACAAAAAAAAATTTTTTTAGTAATTTTTTTTAGATGGGCCAAGAGCCGCATTATAAGGATGAAAGAGCCGCGGGTTGCCGACCGCTGGTCTAGAGACAGTGTGGTGAGAGCAGCCATGCTGATTGGTCTAGAGACAGCGTGGTGAGAGCGGCCATGCTGATTGGTCTAGAGACAGTGTGGTGAGAGCGGCCATGCTGATTGGTCTAGAGACAGTGTGGTGAGAGCGGTCATGCTGATTGGTCTAGAGACAGTGTGGTGAGAGCGGCCATGCTGATTGGTCTAGAGACAGTGTGGTGAGAGCGGCCATGCTGATTGGTCTAGAGACAGTGTGGTGAGAGCGGCCATGCTGATTGGTCTAGAGACAGTGTGGTGAGAGCGGCCATGCTGATTGGTCTAGAGACAGTGTGGTGAGAGCGGCCATGCTGATTGGTCTAGAGACAGTGTGGTGAGAGCGGCCATGCTGATTGGTCTAGAGACAGCGTAGTGAGAGCGGCCATGCTGATTGGTCTAGAGACAGTGTGGTGAGAGCGGCCATGCTGATTGGTCTAGAGACAGTGTGGTGAGAGCGGCCATGCTGATTGGTCTAGAGACAGTGTGGTGAGAGCGGCAATGCTGATTGGTCTACAAATAAGAGACGTCCCAACATCGATCCCTGAGGAACGCCACAGGTCTTTTTCAGCTTGGATAAGAGTTGCCATGACAACGTTAGAAATCAACATGTTACTAGTTTTAAGGATGTTTTCAAGGTTTTTAACCAAAAAATTAAAATCAGTAAAAAGAAATGTTTTTAACAATTTTTTCTGATTTGAATGAACTAGTAGACTATTTTTTTCAGGTATTTTTCTAAGATTAAATTTTTTTTCAAGCTTTTTTTTTTTTTTAACAATTTTTTTTCAGGTATTTTTTGGAATTTTTTTTAAAGGTATTTTTTGGAATTTTTTAAAGGGATTTTTAGGGATTCTTTCAGGTATTTTTTCAAATATATTTTTAGGATTTTTCAAGAGGTTTTTTTCCAAGTTTTCTTTTTTTTTTTTTAGAATATTTTCATGTATTTTTTAGAATTTTTTCGGGTATTTTTTTAAGGTACTTTTTCAAGTATTTTTTTCTGGTATTACTAGAATTTTTTCAAGTATTTTTTAAAGGTATTTTTTTCGAGTTTTTTTTTCTAGAATTTTTCATGTATTTTTCAGGTATTTTCTAGAATTTTCCAACCTGAAAACCATCTATTTTTCAAAGATTTTGTAGGTGTTTTTTTTTTTCAGGACTTTCTTACCTGTATCCTAGGATCCAGTTCTTCTGGACTCTGCAGATGTTTCTCCACTTCTTGAGGATTCTGCAGATGTTTTTCTAGCTCTTGAGGATTCTGCAGATGTTTTTCCAGCTGCTGTTTTTCTCCTCCATCCTCTTGCTCCTCCTGCTGCTCCTCCACCGGCCTCCTCTCCTCCCACTGACCGCCTTCAGCCTCTCCTGAACCGGCAGGACTTTCACGCACATCCCCAGGCTCCATTTTAATCCTAACGAACGTTTTTAATTTAAATACTTCTTTAAGAAAAAAAAATCTGCGGTTTAACTAAAAAAAGTTGAATTATTTTAGATTAAAATCAGAAAAACAGAGCAGTTAGCCTAGCATGCTAACATGCTAACAACAGCTAAAAATCCTTTAAAACAAACTGTAGAGCTCAGAGGTCACGGTCCCCATGGGTCAGATGGAGTTTTATTTATCACGACGCCCCCCATCAGTTGTTCAAGACCCCCCCATTTCACACCTGGACTCCCTCCATGCAGCCAAGCTAACTAGCTGCTGCTGCTGTTGTTTCGCAGCTGCGCAGTCTGGACCTCAGCGGCTACCGTAGATCCAAAAATTACGTCACTACTGTTATTACAGGATCATAGAGGTGGAGCAGCGAGGGAGCAGGTGGAGCAGCGAGGGAGCAGGTGGAGCAGAGAGGGAGCAGGTGGAGCAGAGATGGAGCAGGTGGAACAGAGAGGGAGCAGAGAGGGAGCAGGTGGAACAGAGATGGAGCAGGTGGAACACAGGTGGAGCAGAGAGGGAGCAGGTGGAACAGAGAGGGAGCAGGTGGAACAGAGAGGGAGCAGGTGGAACAGAGAGGGAGCAGGTGGAACACAGGTGGAACAGAGAGGGAGCAGGTGGAGCAGAGAGGGAGCAGAGAGGGAGCAGGTGGAGCAGAGAGGGAGCAGGTGGAACAGAGAGGGAGCAGGTGGAACAGAGAGGGAGCAGGTGGAACACAGGTGGAACAGAGAGGGAGCAGGTGGAGCAGAGAGGGAGCAGGTGGAACAGAGAGGGAGCAGAGAGGGAGCAGGTGGAGCAGAGAGGGAGCAGGTGGAACAGAGAGGGAGCAGGTGGAGCAGAGAGGGAGCAGAGAGGGAGCAGAGAGGGAGCAGGTGGAACAGAGATGGAGCAGGTGGAACACAGGTGGAACAGAGAGGGAGCAGGTGGAACAGAGAGGGAGCAGGTGGAACAGAGAGGGAGCAGGTGGAGCAGAGAGGGAGCAGGTGGAGCAGAGATGGAGCAGGTGGAGCAGAGAGAAGCAGGTGGAGCAGAGAGGGAGCAGGTGGAGCAGAGAGGGAGCAGGTGGAACACAGGTGGAGCAGAGAGGGAGCAGGTGGAGCAGAGAGGAGCAGGTGGAACACAGGTGGAGCAGAGAGGGAGCAGGTGGAACAGAGAGGGAGCAGGTGGAACAACAGTAGAACAAAGATGGATCACAAATAGGGACTCACAGCAAGAAGGTCAGGGTTCGAGTCCCGAAGTGGGGGCGAAGCTTAAAACTTCTCTCGGTACCCTGTCATACGCTTTCTCTAGATCTACGAAGACACAGTGCAGCTCCCTCTGACCTTCCCTGTACTTCTCTATCAGCATCCTCAAGGCAAATACTGCATCTGTAGTGCTCTTTAAAACCATACTGCTGCTCACAAATTCTTACTTCAGACCTTAGCCTAGCTTCGACAACTTTTTCCCATAACTTCATCGTATGGCTGATCAGTTTAATTCCTCTGTAGTTACCACAACTCTGCACATCTCCCTTGTTCTTAAAAACAGGAACCAGCACACTTCTTCTCCATTCATCAGGCATCTTCTCACTTTCTAATATCCTGTTAAACAGCCCAGTCAGAAACTCTACTGCCACCTCACCTAAACACTTCCATACTTCTACAGGGGTATCATCAGGACCCAGAGACTTTCCACTCTTCATTCTCTTCAGTGCTCTCTTTATTTCTACCTTACTAATCTTAGCCACTTTCCGGTCCACTTTGGTAACGTCTTCTACTCTTTGTTCTCTTTCATTTTCTTCATTCATCAACTCTTCAAAGTACTCTTTCCATCTTCCCATCACATTACTGGCATCTGTCAAAAGACATCCATTCCTGTCTTTAATCACCCTAACTTGCTGCACATCCTTCCCATCTTTGTCTCTCTGTCTTGCCAACCTGTATAGGTCCATCTCTCCCTCCTTGCTGTTCAGCCTGGCGTATAGGTCATCATAGGCTACTTGATGTCACAAATATAAGATGGGCCCGGCCCTTTAGGGCCTCTCTGTCATGATGGAGGTGAGGGTGATGAAGTTTTAACCAGTTTATTGAAGGAAGTTCAGAACCAGACAGAAGTCGGCAAGATGAGTGACCAGAGGAGAGCTCTGCTGGACGTCAAGGGGACCAGAGGGATGGAGCTCGACTGGATGATGAGGAGCCAGACGGTAGGAGCTTTTGGTTTCTCATCACCAACCAATCAGAAGGTTGGAGCTCGGCTGGATGAGGGACCAGAAGGATGGAGCTCAGCTGGATGAGGGACCAGAAGGATGGAGCTCAGCTGGATGAGGGACCAGAAGGTTGGAGCTCAGCTGGATGAGGGACCAGAAGGATGGAGCTCAGCTGGATGAGGGACCAGAAGGTTGGAGCTCAGCTGGATGAGGGACCAGAAGGATGGAGCTCAGCTGGATGAGGGACCAGAAGGATGGAGCTCAGCTGGATGAGGGACCAGAAGGTTGGAGCTCAGCTGGATGAGGGACCAGAAGGATGGAGCTCAGCTGGATGAGGGACCAGAAGGTTGGAGCTCAGCTGGATGAGGGACCAGAAGGATGGAGCTCAGCTGGATGAGGGACCAGAAGGTTGGAGCTCAGCTGGATGAGGGACCAGAAGGATGGAGCTCAGCTGGATGAGGGACCAGAAGGTTGGAGCTCAGCTGGATGAGGGACCAGAAGGATGGAGCTCAGCTGGATGAGGGACCAGAAGGATGGAGCTCAGCTGGATGAGGGACCAGAAGGTTGGAGCTCAGCTGGATGAGGGACCAGAAGGATGGAGCTCAGCTGGATGAGGGACCAGAAGGTTGGAGCTCAGCTGGATGAGGGACCAGAAGGATGGAGCTCAGCTGGATGAGGGACCAGAAGGATGGAACTCAGCTGGATGAGGGACCAGAAGGTTGGAGCTCAGCTGGATGAGGGACCAGAAGGTTGGAGCTCAGCTGGATGAGGGACCAGAAGGTTGGAGCTCAGCTGGATGAGGGACCAGAAGGATGGAGCTCAGCTGGATGAGGGACCAGAAGGTTGGAGCTCAGCTGGATGAGGGACCAGAAGGATGGAGCTCAGCTGCATGAGGGACCAGAAGGTTGGAGCTCAGCTGGATGAGGGACCAAAAGGTTGGAGCTCAGCTGGATGAGGGACCAGGAGGTAGGAGCTTGGCCCCGCCCTTTAGGGTCTCTCATAGGTTAATTAGATTATTTTTAATTTCATGACATTTGGCTTTAAAATTCAAATAAATTAAACATAATAAATATTTTGAAGCTTCATTAAGTTCAGATTTATTTACATTCATTTTATTAAAAATAATTTTAAATCAGAGTTTCTGCAGCTTTAAGAAAAAGGGAGGGGGGATGAGGGTGGGATGCGCGCGCACGCTGTAATCTCTCTCCCACCGCGTGCACGCGCGCGTCCCAGCAGAGTGATTGTGACGTATCGCTCCTTATCGGTGTCACGCGCACCGCGACCTCTCCGGTAAATCCGGTTCGGCTTCTCCTGGTCGCCATAGCAACGGATCCATCCATCAGAGCGGAAAAAAAAAATTATGCGTCTTTTCTGCAAATGATTCGCATCTGCGTGCGTTTCTATGGAGCTTCCTGTGAGTAACACACACACACACACACTCTGTCACACACACACACACACACACGCTCAGACACACGGTCGCCTCTGCAGGGAACACCCATCATCTACCTGCTGGACGGATGGAGCTGTGAGTGTGTGTCAGTGTGTGTGTGTCGGTGTGTCTGTGTGTGTGTGGGTGGGGAGGGGTGGGAGTGTTTGCGGCCTGCAGGCCCGCATCATTCTGCACACACACACCGTAACCTGAGTGGACCAGCGTGAGTGTGTGTGTGTGTGTGTATGTGTGTGTATAGGTTCGCTGTCCATGGTGCTGAACAGCATCCCACCCACCTTGTGTGCGACTGTGTGTGTGTTTCTGTGTGTGATTGAGTCTGTGTGATTGTGTGTGTGTGTGTGTGTGTGTGTGTGTGTGTATGGCTACGTGTGTATGAGTGTGTGAGACTGAGAATGTGTGTGTGAGAGAGTGTGTGTATCTGTGTAAGAGACAGAGAGTGTGTGTTTTTGTGTGGTTGTGTGTGTGTGTGTGTGTGTGTGTGTGTGTGTGTGAGTGAGAGAGCAAGAGAGAGTGTGTGTATGAATGGCTAAAAGTGTGTGTGTGTGTGTGTGTGTGTGTGTGTGTGTGTGTGTGTGTGTGAGTGAGTGAGAGAGCAAGAGAGAGTGTGTGTATGAATAGCTAAAAGTGTGTGTGTGTGTGTGTGTGTGTGTGAGAGAGTGAACGTTTGTGAGAGTGTGTGTGTTTTTGTGAGTGTGTGTGTTAATATTCTCTACTTCTTTACATTGTATCTCTCTCTCTCTCTCACACACACACACACACACACACACACACACACACACACACACACACACACACACACACACTCCTATCTGATGGTGGAAGCTGTAAACCCTCGGGTTACCGGATGATGACCTTTACACCCTGATAGATCCCTCCCCAGGACGACAGACGAGGGTTGATCTACATTCCTACCCTCACCATGGTAACCAAGATCTACATTCCTACCCTCACCATGGTAACCAAGATCTACATTCCTACCCTCACCATGGTAACCAGGATCTACATTCCTACCCTCACCATGGTAACCAGGATCTACATTCCTACCCTCACCATGGTAACCAGGATCTACATTCCTACCCTCACCATGGTAACCAGGATCTACATTCCTACCCTCACCATGGTAACCAGGATCTACATTCCTACCCTCACCATGGTAACCAGGATCTATGTTCCTACCCTCACCATGGTAACCAAGATCTACATTCCTACCCTCACCATGGTAACCAGAATCTACGTTCCTACCCTCACCATGGTAACCAGCATCTACGTTCCTACCCTCACCATGGTAACCAGGATCTACGTTCCTACCCTCACCATGGAAACCAGGATCTACGTTCCTACCCTCACCATGGTAACCAGGATCTACGTTCCTACCCTCACCATGGAAACCAGGATCTATGTTCCTACCCTCACCATGGTAACCAGGATCTACGTTCCTACCCTCTTTACACGCTCATCCTGATGATGGAAGGCACTGACCACACCCCTTCAGGAGCTGATTGGAGGCACCCGGGTGAGGTGTCGAACCTGCAGCTCGTTATAGACACCATGTCGTTCTGGTGTATCTGAATGGAGTGGAAGACGGGATGATTTTTTTTTTCCTTCAGCTTGGTTTCCATGGAGACGTGTTGGAGTAGACGGACCGGTTGGAGGTCCAGATGGATCGTTCAGGTTTTAATTCAGCTGGTAAAAATCTGGAGGAGGATGAAACGGATCAAATATGGAGCTGGTTGTGTGTGGAGCGGGTTCTATAGTGGTGTGTGTGTGTGTGTGAGAACGTTTAATGAATGATGTTCTGCTTCCCTAAAATTTAAAACTTGATCTTCTTCTCCTTCCATCATCTCCCTTCAGGGGAGATGTGTGCATGTATCAACCTAACACTTGATTTGTTTTTAGAGAAAAAAAACATGTTTTTAGAGAAATCCATAAAAAACCCCCCCACACACACACATGGAGAACATGTAAACTACACACAGAAAGACCAGCCTCCACTCCGAGACTCAAACCCCGACCCTGGCCGCCGCCGTTCAGCCTGAAAAAAAAAAAAATCTGAAATCGAATGAAACGTAAACAAAACAAACTGTTTTTAAAAGTTAAAAAAAATAGTTTAAAATGTTTTAATTTTTAATCTAAAATTTGATTCTTTGATGAATTAATTTTTTCTTTTTTTTTTTTTTCAGATGCAGAAAATGAGTCGACTTTTGTTTCTGATGATCGTGCACGTCGTGCCGGTCGTCCCCATTCATAATTCATCAGCAGGAGGTAGTGTGTGTGTGTGTGTGTGTGTATGTGTGTGTGTGTGTGTGTGTATTTATACACATGGACATAAATTCTTCATGTCTGTCTCTGCAGGCTGTTCCATCATTCGGCCTCCGAGGGAGGGCGGGATCCGGTACCGGGGTCTGACTCAGGAGCAGGTACAGACCAGCATGGCTGACTGGTTTAACTGGTTTTACAGACTGTCCCGAGACTGGTTTAACTGGTCTTACAGACTGTCCTGAGACTGGTTTAACTGGTCTTACAGACTGTCCTGAGACTGGTTTAACTGGTCTTACAGACTGTCCTCAGACTGGTTTAACTGGTCTTACAGACTGTCCTGAGACTGGTTTAACTGGTTTTACAGACTGTCCTCAGACTGGAAACCAGGGAACATTTTGTCAGATTTTTGTGTAAACGTGTGAAACAGACAAAGCGGAGGAAGTTTGGCAGAAAAAAAACACACTTCCTGTTCCAGTCTGCTCCGACCAATCACAACGCAGCAAAGAAACAGAATGTAAACATCTGAAAAATAAGGAGAGGAAAAAACTGTGTGTGTGTGTGTGTGTGTGTGTGTGTGTGTGTGTGTGAGAGAGTTTGTGTGTGAGAGAGAGTGTGTGTGTGTGTGTGTGTGTGTGTGAGAGAGACAGAGAGTGTGTGAGAGAGAGTGTGTGTGTGTGTGTGTGTGAGAGAGAGAGAGAGTGTGTGTGTGAGAGAGAGACAGAGAGAGTGTGTGTGTGTGTGTGTGTGTGTGAGAGAGAGAGATTGTGAGAGAGAGAGAGTATGTGTGTGTGTGTGTGCGTGTGTGTGAGAGTGTGTCTGTGTGTGAGAGAGAGAGTGTGTGTGTGTGAGAGAGAGTACGTGTTTGTGTGTGTGACAGTTTGAGTGTGTATGAGAGTGTCTGAGAGAGTGTGTGTCTTTGTGTGTGTGTGTGTGTGTGTGTGAGAGAGAGAGAGTGTGTGTGTGTGCGTGCGTGTTTGTGACCAGCTGCTGGCTCTCGGAGCCACATCCGTCTGGCTGGAGGAGTTGGTTCAGTCCTGAGGGAGCTGAGGAGAAGGAGACGATCTGGAGGAGCTGAGGAGAAGGAGACGATCTAGAGGAGCTGAGGAGAAGGAGACCATCTGGAGGAGCTGAGGAGAAGGAGACCATCTGGAGGAGCTGAGGAGAAGGAGACCATCTGGAGGAGCTGAGGAGAAGGAGACGATCTAGAGGAGCTGAGGAGAAGGAGACGATCTGGAGGAGCTGAGGAGAAGGAGACCATCTGGAGGAGCTGAGGAGAAGGAGACGGTCTGGAGGAGCTGAGGAGAAGGAGACCATCTGGACGAGCTGAGGAGAAGGAGACCATCTGGAGGAGCTGAGGAGAAGGAGACGGTCTGGAGGAGCTGAGGAGAAGGAGACGATCTAGAGGAGCTGAGGAGAAGGAGACGATCTGGAGGAGCTGAGGAGAAGGAGACGATCTAGAGGAGCTGAGGAGAAGGAGACGGTCTGGAGGAGCTGAGGAGAAGGAGACCATCTGGAGGAACTGAGGAGAAGGAGACCATCTGGAGGAGCTGAGGAGAAGGAGACGATCTGGAGGAGCTGAGGAGAAGGAGACGATCTGGAGGAGGTGAGGAGAAGGAGACGATCTGGAGGAGGTGAGGAGAAGGAGACGATCTGGAGGAGCTGAGGAGAAGGAGACGGTCTGGAGGAGGTGAGGAGAAGGAGACGATCTAGAGGAGCTGAGGAGAAGGAGACGATCTGGACGAGCTGAGGAGAAGGAGACCATCTGGAGGAGCTGAGGAGAAGGAGACGATCTATTGGAGGTGAGGAGAAGGAGACGATCTGGAGGAGGTGAGGAGAAGGAGACGGTCTAGAGGAGCTGAGGAGAAGGAGACCATCTGGAGGAGGTGCTTCCTGTGTTTTTACGGTTTCCATGGAAACCGGTTGCTCGCTTGAGGAACTTGAGGCGCTCACTCGGACTTGGTTTGAATGGAAGGCTTGCTCTCATAGGACGGTCGGGAGGCAGGCGGAGGAGGACGTGCCCGAACCAGCCAATGGTGAGACTCCTTGAGGTGGCACATATCGGCTCTGAGCGCCTGGTTTGAGACTCGCTGGAGCCACCCGATGTTTTCAAGGGACCACGACTCCGAGCCGTAAAGTAGGATGGAGGATACGGCGGAGTTATGGATGGATGGATGAGGTTTCCAGAGAGACTGAAGGGCTGAGCCTGTCCGGATCTAGGTATGCGTTGTTGGTCACCATGGAAAAGAGAGGTTACAGGGAGAAGAGATAAAGAAGGTGGAAGATTTTAAGTATCTAGGATCAACAGTCCAGAGCAATGGAGAGTGTGGAAAAGAGGTGAAGAAGCGTGTTCAGGCAGGCTGGAACGAGTGGAGGAAAGTATCAGGTGTGATGTGTGATAGAAGAGTTTCAAATAAAATGAAAGGAAAAGTGTAGAAAACCGTGGTGAGAGCGGCCATGCTGATTGGTCTAGAGACAGTGTGGTGAGAGCGGCCATGCTGATTGGTCTAGAGACAGTGTGGTGAGAGCGGCCATGCTGATTGGTCTAGAGACAGTGTGGTGAGAGCGGCCATGCTGATTGGTCTAGAGACAGTGTGGTGAGAGCGGCCATCCTGATTGGTCTAGAGACAGTGTGGTGAGAGCGGCCATGCTGATTGGTCTAGAGACAGTGTGGTGAGAGCGGTCATGCTGATTGGTCTAGAGACTGTGTGGTGAGAGCGGCCATGCTGATTGGTCTAGAGACAGTGTGGTGAGAGCGGCCATGCTGATTAGTCTAGAGACAGTGTGGTGAGAGTGGCCATGCTGATTGGTCTAGAGACAGTGTGGTGAGAGCGGCCATGCTGATTAGTCTAGAGACAGTGTAGTGAGAGCGGCCATGCTGATTGGTCTAGAGACAGTGTGGTGAGAGCGGCCATGCTGATTGGTCTAGAGACAGTGTGGTGAGAGTGGTCATGCTGATTGGTCTAGAAACAGTAGCACTGAAGAAAAGACAGAAAACAGAGATGTTTGTATCAGAGATGAAGATGCTGAGGATCTCTCTGGGAGTGACCAGGATGGACAGGATCAGAGGAACAGCACATGTTAGAGGTTTTAAAGTCAGAGAGGTCAGACTGAGATGGTTTGGACATGTGCAGAGGAGAGAGAGAGAGTACATCAGAAGAAGGATGCTGGGTTTGGAACCACCAGGAAAGAGGACTAGAGGAAGACCAAAGAGGAGGTTCATGGATACAGTGAAGGAAGACATGAAGATAGTTGGTGTGACCGAAGAGGATGCAGCAGATAGGGTTAGATGGAAGAGGCTGACCTGGTGTGGTGACCCTGAAGGGAAATGCCGAAAGGCATGGTTCATCCTTTAGGTGACCGAAGCGTGTCGTAAACACCGATGGTTCCATTTTAACAGGAGATAAACAACATGGCCGACAGCCAATCAGAAGGTGAGGCGGGGTTCTGATCTGGTTTGTTTCCTCTACAGATCCGCAGCGTGCAGATCCTTCCGGTTGATTATGAAATCGAGTACATCTGCAGATCGAACCGGGTGATCGTCGGGCCGAACGTCAGGAAGTGTTTACCCAACGGGACGTGGACGGACATCGGACTGGAGAGCAAATGCTGTGAGTTTTTATTTATGAACCCATCTGGCTTCTCTCTACCCGGTTTCTACTACGGTTCTACTCCGAGTTCCTCCCTCTATCTCTGACAGACATCCCGGCTACTCTGCAGACTGACCTGTAAACCTGAGAACTGGTTCTATTTAAACTAACCTGATTGGTCCAACCCGAAAAGGAGGAGGAGCTAACACCAACAGACCTGTGGTTGCTAGGAAAACAATGGAGGGGTGGAGTCTAGTTCTGTTGTCCTGAACCAGGGGGTCCACCCACACACACACACACACACACACATAGCGCACACACACACATAAATACATACACACATACACAAAACCACACACACAGACAAACACACACACAGACACACGCACACATTCACACTTAGATCTATCAGTTCAGTATCAACATCACACACACACAGACATACACACGCATACACACATACATATTTACACACACACTTACACACAGACACACACACACATAGACTTAGATCTACCAGTCTGCTATCAACATCACACACACACACACACACACACACACACACACACACACACACACACACACACACACACACACACACACACAGACTTTATCCGCACATATGTTTGGGAGGCACTGTTAATTGAGAACAGACTTAACAACATGCTTTCACGTCACAAACTCCAAAAGTCTCCAAATTTCACTCAAAAAAGTCGCTTTATCGTGAAAAAAAAAGAGTCATCTTCAGCGTCTGAAAACTCGCTAAAAATAACGTCAACGTCACTTAGTTGAAAACACTGAATTAATTTTATATATTTTTTTTCTTACACATCTGACGGCCGACGTTGGATCAGCAGGGGTGGATCCAGGGGAAGTTGTAGGGGGCGCACACCTCCCCTTTGGGTCCACAAAAAAAAAAGAAGATGAAGAAAGAAAAGAGGACTAGTCAAAATTTGCCCTTACAGGGCCAGCATATGCCTGTCTGCTATCTGATAGCAACCATCGTATACTCCACCCACTGCTGCTGATCCCTGTCACAACTGCTGGAGTAACTCAGAACTGTTTAACAAGTCACATCACAACAGGTCTGTTAGTGTTAGCTCCTCCTCTTTAGGGGCTGGACCAATCAGGTTAGTTTATATAGAACCAGTTCTCAGGTTTACAGGACGTCCGTAGGGCTAAGAGAGGGCTAACTCAGACAGGAAGTTAGCCTGAGACAGGAAGTGGGTCAAAACAGTGCTGCGTTCCACGGTGGGACGGGATCGTGTACGTCCACAAAGACATCCCCCTGGTCTATGAGACCATCATAGACGAGTACAGAACATGACATCCTGCAGAAGCTGTTCATGACCCCTCTGAGCTTCCATATTTTTCACGGCTGGATCTCTGTACGCATAAAAAAAATGTTCTACTACTTTAATTATTATAAACGAGGGCAAAATATTCATCAAAATGGAGGAAAATGACTCTTATTTTTCAAAATGGTCTGGGGATGATACCCCCAGACCCTCCTAAACCGGCACTGCAGGTGTTTGTTTTGTCTATGACAGCACGCCCCCCTCTTTAGAAAATCCTGGATCCGCCCCTGATCGACTGGTTGGGCAAACCGACCTGTGTGAGTGTGTGTGGGACGCCCCGAAACCGACCTGTCTGTGTGAGAGTGTGTGTGTGTGGGACGTGTGGCTCATCGATCCTAATATCGATAATATCGATACCAACGCTAGTATCGATATTGATCGATACTCCAACTAAAATATCGATACTTCGGTTGAAGTGTTACCCCTCGCACTTTGCTTCCGTTTTTTTTTTTTTTTTTAAAGTTAACCTAACTTATCTGTCTTTAAAATATGCGTAAACACTGTGTGTTGCGCCTGTATGCTAAAGCGATGCGGCCCCGCCCCCTCTCTCCTCTCATTCGCTTTGACTTGTCACATGACTCAGCGACTCGGGGCCACGAAACAAACACAAAAAAAAGAAACGCAAGTCGGTAAAAGTAGAGAGAGATGGAAAAAAGACACGTACCGTGTGGCTGTACTTTGAGGCACCATGTGCAGAAAGGCTGTTAAATATAGGGGTAACACTACAAATTAAAAAATCACCCCAAAGAAAAACTTCAGAAACAGAGGAGAAAACCCTGACCCCTTCTGTTTCCCAGAGGCAGCGCTCATTAACAGAGATGTGAAAGAACAACATAATCACTTCTATGGATCTACCGACCAACCTGTGTATATACACATACTTGGTCATACATATAGTATGACCCAAACACTTGATGCAAAAATAGTCATTTAAAAAATTTAAATATCGGTATCGATATCGGTATCGGCAATATCGGTCTGGTGTTTACTTGATATCGGATCGATACCAAAACTTGCGGTATCACACATCCCTAGTTGGGCACCCCAGTGTTAGACGCTCCCCTGTTACACACACTACCAGCCTGTGAACTCAGACTGGTCCCTTCTCTTTACACCAGGGGGTTGTAATTCATTCCTCTGCTCACTA
>LR738541.1:10269179-10294179 GCA_902685375.1 Neostethus bicornis | reverse complement strand
AATCCACTTGATTTCTCTAAATTAAGGATTATTATGTTTTTTTATTTTTCTAATTTTATCTGAAGACTGACTCGATTACGTTCTATTCTGTTCCATCGGGGTCGGGTCAGGTCGGGTCGGGGTCCTACCTTCAATTCTATGAACCCCCCGAAACATCCACGCTGTGTGACCGGGTCTTCAACCTCAACCAAAACGATGCGTCTGAACAGGAACAAAAAAAAATAAATCTATTTTTACAGGTAAAAATCACAATGGGTTTTATTTTAAAGATTGAAAAAAAATATATACAAAAAAAAAAAAAAAAATTATTAACACACATAAAAAAAATCTAGTGTGATCGGACCGCAGGGTCAGGATCAGGCAGGGAGCACCAGGAAGGCAGAGGTACAGACCATAATATTTATTTATTAAAATGGAAGTCATTGTAAGAGAATTTATATGTTGGGGTGCAGCCCACCGGCACCTCCTCACCCGGGGTACGCTCTTTACCGGCCCACTCGTCGACCAATGGTACGCTCTTTATTGGCCCACTCTCCGCTCGGGGATTATGACGTGATGTACTTCGTTCTGATGAAAACGGGACGGTTTAAACACACACACACACACACTCACACACACACACACATACACACACACACTCACACACATACACACACCATAGGAAGGCATTTTAAAAAGAACCTCACCTCGTCCCGCCCCTCCTCTTGCCCCTCTTCTGCCCTTCCTCCTCCGTCTCTAACCCGCTCTTGTTTCCTCCTCAGCAGGAGAAAGGTTAATACCTGGTCCTGCTGAGTGGAAAGCTGTGCACGGTGAGCGTGCACAGTGAGGGATAGATGAGAGAGGGACACACAGAGAGGTGGGCTCCATCAGGACAGAGGAAGGACCAGAAGGGGACGAGAAAAGGTTCCAGAAAACACTCTGATCATCATCGTTCCCCCCAATCATTTTCAATCTGATAGAAGGAACCTTAGAACTGTTCGGTTCTTGTCTGTCATCTTCCGCTCATCCGGGGCCGGGTCACTAGGGGTAACAGCCTCAGACTGGAGCCCCAGGCTTCTCTCACCCCGGCTGCATCCTCCATCTCATCAGGGAGGATCCTGAGGTGTTCCCTGTCCAGCTGGGAGACATAGTCTCTCCAGCAGGTCTGGGACCCCAGCCACCCTGTGGAGGAAGATCATTTCAGCCACTTGTATCTGAGATCTCATTCTTTCGGTCACCACCCACAGCTGGTTACCATGGTGAGATAGAACCTAAGAACTGGTTCTATTTAAACTAACCAGATTGGTCCAACCCCTAAAAGAGGAGGAGCTAACACCAACAAACCTGTATCCAGCTGTGATTGGACAAGTATGTAACTTGTTTACAAAGGTGGGATTGGGTCTAGCTAAGCTTCATAGCTGTCCACAGAAGAAGACACTGTCCAGAAGAGTCTTTGAAGATTTTGAAGTCCAAGCTAACCAGGATCGATGTTCCTACCCTCACCATGGTAACCAGGATCGATGTTCCTACCCTCACCATGGTAACCAGGATCGATGTTCCTACCCTCACCATGGTAACCAGGATCTATGTTCCTACCCTCACCATGGTAACCAGGATCTTCGTTCCTACCCTCACCATGGTAACCAGGATCGATGTTCCTACCCTCACCATGGTAACCAGGATCGATGTTCCTACCTTCACCATGGTAACCAGGATCGATGTTCCTACCCTCACCATGGTAACCAGGATCTATGTTCCTACCCTCACCATGGTAACCAGGATCTATGTTCCTACCCTCACCATGGTAACCAGGATCTACGTTCCTACCCTCACCATGGTAACCAGGATCGACGTTCCTACCCTCACCATGGTAACCAGGATCGACGTTCCTACCCTCACCATGGTAACCAGGATCTACGTTCCTACCCTCACCATGGTAACCAGGATCTACGTTCCTACCCTCACCATGGTAACCAGGATCGACGTTCCTACCCTCACCATGGTAACCAGGATCTACGTTCCTACCCTCACCATGGTAACCAGGATCTTCGTTCCATGGTCCAAGCTACCCTTAGATGCTGCCCAGCAGGTTGTAAACTGTCTGTTTTTCAGTTAGTTTTTATCTTAAGGATATTTTCCTTTTTAAAAAGGAATGTTTGCTTCATTAAAACCTGCAGCAGTTTTTTTTCTGAACCTTCAGCAGAGAAAGTTCAGAGCTGAATAATTGATGGAGAGTCAGAGGGGTCTCTGGGTGGCGCAGCGGAAGCTGAATGCCAGAGATAATCCCCCAGCCTCGTTAATGCAGAACAATCTGGACGATGAAAACAGAGGAAAATAGAAACCATGTTTGTTTTTATTGCTTCGATAGAGGCGACGGACACGGTGGCGTCACAGCAAGAAGGTCAGGGTTTGAATCCCGGGCGGTGGCGAGGCTTTAAATACTAGTCTTTCTGTGTGTAGTTTACATGTTCTCCTTGTGTATGTGTGGCTTTTCTCTGGTTTCCTCCAAAAACATATCTGATAGGTTGATTGGCTGCTAGGAAACTACCCCTAAGAATGTGTGTGTGTGTTTGTGTGTGTGTGTGTGTGGCCCCACAACACACTGGTGACCTGTTTGGAGTGTAGCCTATCTCTTGTCTTGAATCAGCTGGGATAGGCTTCGGCACCCCCGTAGCTCTCTATCAGGGATAAATGGTTCTGAAGATGAACGAAGGGATGATATATATAGTACCATACCAGCCTGTCATCGCCCGATCCCGTCACACCTCAGAAGCTAAGCATGCTGGGTCTGGGCTGTACTCGGATGGTAGACCTTGGCACCCCTGGTACCACAGTGAGACAGAGGTTGAGATTAAATCGTGCCTGTCCCTGGGCAAGACACTTCACCCATAGCAACGCACCGCTCCCTGGAAACGAGCAGGCATCTTCTAATCAGAAGCTCATAGAAACACTTCCATACCTTACAGGTTCATCGTTAGAGGAGGATTTAACGATGTTTTAGGAAGTTTTTTAATCTTTGATCTTAACGACCTGCTGAACTAAAACTTCTTCTAATGAGAAAAGTTGCCATGTTTGGTTTATTAGGAGAGTTTTTATGCAAATGAGCATCTCGTTTGAGTTTGAATATTTTCATTAGAAGGTAAATATGAACCGGTTTAGGGGCTTTTTTTTGTTTGAATCTCCAGTGAATCCAAAAAAAAATAAATCTTAAACTGTCACTAAAAGCTCCACAGCTTGATCCTTCACTGTGGTGGAACAACACTAGCAGTCCACCATTCCTACCCTCACCATGGTAACCAGGATCTACGTTCCTACCCTCACCATGGTAACCAGGATCAACGTTCCTACCCTCACCATGGTAACCAGGATCTATGTTCCTATCCTCACCATGGTAACCAGGATCTACGTTCCTACCCTCACCATGGTAACCAGGATCAACGTTCCTACCCTCACCATGGTAACCAGGATCTATGTTCCTACCCTGACCATGGTAACCAGAATCTACGTTCCTACCCTCACCGTGGTAACCAGGATCTATGTTCCTACCCTCACCATGGTAACCAGGATCTATGTTCCTACCCTGACCATGGTAACCAGAATCTACGTTCCTACCCTCACCGTGGTAACCAGGATCTATGTTCCTACCCTCACCATGGTAACCAGGATCTACGTTCCTACCCTCGCCATGGTAACCAGGATCTATGTTCGTACCCTCACCATGGTAACCAGGATCTACGTTCCTACCCTCACCATGGTAACCAGGATCTACGTTCCTACCCTCACCATGGTAACCAGGATCTACGTTCCTACCCTCACCATGGTAACCAGGATCTACGTTCCTACCCTCACCATGGTAACCAGGATCTACGTTCCTACCCTCACCATGGTAACCAGGATCAACGTTCCTACCCTCACCATGGTAACCAGGATCTACGTTCCTACCCTCACCATGGTAACCAGGATCTACGTTCCTACCCTCACCGTGGTAACCAGGATCAACGTTCCTACCCTCACCGTGGTAACCAGGATCAACGTTCCTACCCTCACCATGGTAACCAGGATCTACGTTCGTACCCTCACCATGGTAACCAGGATCTACGTTCCTACCCTCACCATGGTAACCAGGATCTACGTTCGTACCCTCACCATGGTAACCAGGATCTACGTTCCTACCCTCACCATGGTAACCAGGATCTACGTTCCTACCCTCACCATGGTAACCAGGATCTACGTTCCTACTCTCACCATGGTAACCAGGATATATGTTCCTGGTCGAGAGAAGCGTGATGGGGTGGTTTGGGCAACTGTTTAGAATGCCTCCCTCACTGGTGAGGTGTTCCGTCCCACCAGGAGGAGATCCAGAGGCAGACCCTGGACCTGCTGGAGAGACTATGTCTCACAGCTGGACAGGGAACACCTCAGGATCCCTCTGGGTGAGATGGGTGAGTATTGATCTATCTCAGTTATATCAATCTGGGTTCCTGTAACGATCCGTCAGACTGTTTCTGTGTCACCATGGAAACAGTCTCACCTCACAGCATTCGCAATCTGTGGAAGCCAGACACGGATCGTACAGCATGGTTAATCCTCTTTTTTAACTACAGAACTACAAACATGGCGGACAGACGGTTGCTATGCTGTCATCTCTGTTCTCTGATTGGGTAGAAAGTTTTCCCAACGATGCAATGCCTGTAATCCCTGATCTAGTTGCTGGAGGAGTGCTTGAGGTGAAGCCAGATTGATTTTAAGATTTACACTAAAAAGATAAACAGGTTGATCTGCACATGCTCAGTAAACACGTGTTGAATTCAGGGTTTTTTTTTTTTTTTTACGTCACGGCTTCAGATCGATAATCAATCTGATCAAAATTAAATGGAATAAAACTGGATGGAAGTTTATCACCTCCTCCCCCGTCTACCCTCCCCCCTTACCCTGCAGACCCTCTATCTCACTCCCTGTCTCCCCTACATGGTCTCTCTCTCTCTATCCTCTCTCTCACCTCTCTCTCCTCCTCCTCTCGCTCCCCTCTCCATCTCTCCTCTCTCTCTCCCTCTCTCTCTCACCTCGCTCTCCTCCTCTCGCTCCCTCTACAGTCTCTCCTCTCTCTCTTCAACCTCTCTCTCACCTATCTCTCCTCCTCCTCTCGCTCCCTCTACAGTCTCTCCTCTCTCTCACCTCTCTCTCTTCCTCCTCTCTCTCCCCTCTCTGTCTCTACTCTGTCTCTCCACCCTCTCTCTCACCTCTCTCTCCTCCTCTTGCTCCCTCTACAGTCTCTCCTCTCTCTCTTCAACCTCTCTCTCCCCTCTCTGTATCTCCTCTCTCTCTCTCTCTTTCTCTCTCGCTCTCTCTCTCACACCTCGCTCTCGCTCCCTCTACAGTCTCTCCTCTCTCTCTCCCTCTTCTCTCTCACCTCTCTCTCCTCTTCCTCTCTCTCCCCTACAGAGTCTCTCTCTCCTCTCTCTCTCCACCCTCTCTCTCACCTCGCTCTCCTCCTCTCTCTCCCTCTCTCTCACCTCTCTCTCCTCCTCTCGCTCCCCTCTCTGTCTCTCCTCTCTCTCTCCATCTTCTCTCTCACCTCGCTCTCCTCCTCCTCTCGCTCCCCTCTCTGTCTCTCCTCTGTCTCTCCCTCTCTCTCACCTCGCTCTCCTCCTCTTCTCTCTCCTCTCTCCGTCTCTCCTCTCTCTCCATCCTCTCTGATCGCGCAGTCCCGGTACCGCAGTGATCAGACGCAGAGCTCCGGTTCTCCCTCTCTCTCTCTCTCTCTCTCTCTCTCTCTCTCTCTCTCTCTCCGGTGTGCGCGCTCGGAGGAGAGGGAAGGATAAAAGATGCTTCCTTCAGGTTCTCATCTCTCCGCGTGTTCCCTTCTCACCTGCCGTCCCGTGCGGATGTAAAACGGACGCACGCAGCAGGTGTGATGGCCGCAGGAGGATTCAGGTGGAAGTGAAGGCGCGTGTGCGGCTCGGACAGGAACCCTCACACCCCCTTCGCCATCCCCCCCCCCTCCCCTCCGTCCAGGATGGGGTGCAAGCTGTGGGTGCTGATGCTGTGTTTGATGTGCGTGTTGACGATGTGCGCAGGAAAGAAGAAGCTCTACATTGGGGCACTGTTCCCCATGAGCGGGGGGTGGCCCGGCGGGCAGGCCTGCCTACCCGCGGCACAGATGGGTCTGGACCTGGTGAACCGGAGGACCGACATCCTGCCGGACTACGAACTGGAACTGATCCACTACGACAGCATGGTGAGTGCGCAGGCGCAGCAACCTGCTGGTTTCCATGGAGATTTGTTATGAGAGAATGTCGCTGATTGGTGCGCAGACGGCGTGCATGTGCGTGTGTCGTCCCGGTAACGGGGAGACTCCTTTAAAACCGTACCCCCCCAAATCCACCACCATCGGGAGGCTGAAGATGGAGGCGGGGTCTGTCAATCCTGTTCTGGTTTAGTTCTTCCGGATCCCCGAGTAGAGACCCCTAAGGCTTGTTTCCATGGTTACTCTGGTTACATGTTAGACTATTTACACACACACACACAGAAAGAGAGAGAGACGGGCCGTTGCCATGGAGACATCAAAGCCCACGTTGCAAACTTTGATGAATTAGTGATGAAGGAAGAAGCGAGATGAAGAGGGAGAGAGAGAGGGAGAGAGAAGGGTCATCAGCCATCACTCTGTTACTCACGTTGTCACGGTAACCATCCTGCCTCCGTTTACCTTAGCTACAGCACATGAGGATTCTGGCCAATCAGATTCAGCAGGGGCGGGGACCTTTAAAAAAAAAAAAAAAAAAAAAAAAAAAAAAAAGCTCGATCCTGGTTAGGAAGGCGGTTACCGTGGGAACGTGAACTGAACCAATGACGATGACGCTCGGGTCGAAAGCCATGGATGATGTCATGGATGATGTCACACTTCCTAGCTCCTCCTCTTTTCTAAGCCGAGCACCAATAGCGCCTCCTGATGGTCGGATGCAGGTGTGACATCACAGGGAAACTAAACGCTTCACGTTATTTTTCGGGACTTTGTGTTTGTTGTCGTTAAAATCCTCCAAACGGCGACCGTTATCTACCAGAGACGCTACCGTCTTAAACTACCGTATTTTCACGAACATAAAAGTCTCAAAATTTCTTCAAAACGAGCGGTGCACCCTCTGTGGTTTGTGGATGTATCAGAGAACCATGAGGCGCCGTGTTGTTTTTCTCAACGATGACGACAAAAAAATGATTTAGTTGACGAAGCTTTTTTTTTTGTAACGATAACAAAATAAATGCGACTTTTTGGTGACAAAAATGTGACGAAATGGGCGTCAGATTTTCACGTTTCTGTCTGAGAAAAGAAAAAACGCAGCATCCCCCCACCACACACACACACACACAATGCTACACGTTCACACCGTCTACACACACACCTGCAGCCATGAGGAAGTCACACACCATGGTGAAAACAGGAACAAAGGAGCTTGGTGGTCAGAAACTTAAAGTTTTACACAGCATGCTAACTTCAAGCTAATGCCAGCTTGCGGCGCTGCTAACTTCCTGTTAGCTTGGTTGCTAACGCTTGATTTAAAGACACAGTACAATGTTTACTTTGTTTACAGGGTTATTAAGAGGTGTTATTTTTAAGTATGAATAAGGTACAACGTTCCTCACTCACTGAAAAAAATTATTTTTATTTTACGTTGTTTTTCAATGTTCGCTGTTTTGCGCAGGTTAAAGAAGGTTTTTTCTTTGTTTGTTTGTTTGTTTTTAAAATAAACAACCTGCATTTCTCTCAGTAATAAAGACACGATTGTTAAAGTAAGTTTGTTTTTTTTTTTTACACTAAAACTAGACAAAAACTCTTGTGTTTTTGTGACAAAAATGTGACTAAAACTTAATTAATTTTTGTTCCAAAGACAAAAACTAAGATGGCTGCCAAAAACAACAATGCCCTATACGGGCGAGGCACCAGACATGCTCGTTTGTCTTTGACCTCACACCCCCCCTTTAGAAAATCCTGGATCTGCTCCTGGCAGTGACATGTTTTATTCATCACATTAAACGAAGCGCTGCACGGTGGCCTCACAGCAAGAAGGTCAGGGTTCGAGTCCCAGACTGGGGTCGAGGAATGAAACACTGTTCTCTCTGTGTGGAGTTTGCATGTTCTCCCCATGAAAGTGTGGTATAAGGTGATTTTGTGGGCCTCAGGAATGTCTCTTAAGTCTCTGGTTTCTGGGCTGTGTTTGAAGGTGCAGTGCTCGGTATCACCAACGGAGCCCGCTTGATGTTTCCGCTATAACTGTTTGCAGCGAAGAAGAAGAAGTTTTTCTGGGTTTTATGAAGTATCAGGTGTGATGTGTGACAGAAGAGTTTCAGATAAAATGAAAGGGAAAGTGTACAAAACCGTGGTGAGAGCGGCGATGCTGATTGGTCTAGAGACAGTGTGGTGAGAGCGGCCATGCTGATTGGTCTAGAGACAGTGTGGTGAGAGCGGCCATGCTGATTGGTCTAGAGACAGTGTGGTGAGAGCGGCCATGCTGATTGGTCTAGAGACAGTGTGGTGAGAGCGGCCATGCTGATTGGTCTAGAGACAGTGTGGTGAGAGCGGCCATGCTGATTGGTCTAGAGACAGTGTGGTGAGAGCGGCGATGCTGATTGGTCTAGAGACAGTGTGGTGAGAGCGGCCATGCTGATTGGTCTAGAGACAGTGTGGTGAGAGCGACCATGCTGATTGGTCTAGAGACAGTGTGGTGAGAGCGGCCATGCTGATTGGTCTAGAGACAGTGTGGTGAGAGCGGCCATGCTGATTGGTCTAGAGACAGTGTGGTGAGAGCGGCCATGCTGATTGGTCTAGAGACAGTGTGGTGAGAGCGGCCATGCTGATTGGTCTAGAGACAGTGTGGTGAGAGCGGCCATGCTGATTGGTCTAGAGACAGTGTGGTGAGAGCGGCCATGCTGATTGGTCTAGAGACAGTGTGGTGAGAGCAGCCATGCTGATTGGTCTAGAGACAGTGTGGTGAGAGCGGCAATGCTGATTGGTCTAGAGACAGTGTGGTGAGAGCGGCCATGCTGATTAGTCTAAAGACAGTGTGGTGAGAGCGGCCATGCTGATTGGTCTAGAGACAGTGTGGTGAGAGCGGCCATGCTGATTGGTCTAGAGACAGTGTGGTGAGAGCGGCCATGCTGATTGGTCTAGAGACAGTGTGGTGAGAGCGGCCATGCTGATTGGTCTAGAGACAGTGTGGTGAGAGCGGCCATGCTGATTGGTCTAGAGACAGTGTGGTGAGAGCGGCCATGCTGATTGGTCTAGAGACAGTGTGGTGAGAGCGGCCATGCTGATTGGTCTAGAGACAGTGTGGTGAGAGCGGCCATGCTGATTGGTCTAGAGACAGTGTGGTGAGAGCGGCCATGCTGATTGGTCTAGAGACAGTGTGGTGAGAGCGGCCATGCTGATTGGTCTAGAGACAGTGTGGTGAGAGCAGCCATGCTGATTGGTCTAGAGACAGTGTGGTGAGAGCGGCCATGCTGATTGGTCTAGAGACAGTGTGGTGAGAGCGGCCATGCTGATTAGTCTAAAGACAGTGTGGTGAGAGCGGCCATGCTGATTGGTCAAGAGACAGTGTGGTGAGAGCGGCCATGCTGATTGGTCAAGAGACAGTGTGGTGAGAGCGGCCATGCTGATTGGTCTAAAGACAGTGTGGTGAGAGCGGCCATGCTGATTGGTCTGGAGACAGTGTGGTGAGAGCGGCCATGCTGATTGGTCTAGAGACAGTAGCACTGAGGAAAAGACAGGAAACAGAGATGTTTGTAGCAGAGATGAAGATGCTGAGGATCTCTCTGGGAGTGACCAGGATGGACAGTGGCGCCCCCTGAAGGGGCACGATGGAAGAAGAAGAGAACGAGAACGAAACGCGACCCAACCCCGGAACAAGCGGAAGATGACGGAACGAATGGAGAACGGGGTTGTCTGTGTGTTTGGCCCCCACAACAGACTGGTAACCTGTTCAGGGTGTATCCTGCCTCTCGTCTGAAATCAGCTTTGATTAACTCCGACCCGCCCCACGTCCCCATCAGGGGGGAAATCGTTCAGAAGATTAAAGGAAGCTTCGTTGCCCCCGACGACGCCTCAATGTTTACAGGTTTTATTAAACAAGCTGCTGATTAAAATTTAATTCCTTCAAATCGTTTCTGATTAAAACAAGCTGAGAAATGAACGGAATCATTTCGGGTTAATTGGTTTGAAGCTAACGAAGGAGGGAAAACACAAACGAGCTCTGGGACGGTTTGAGTCAGGATTCTCATGATTAGGATTTCATCCTGTTTTGTCGGCTGGACGTCGAGGGGACCAGAGGGAGGGAGCTCGACTGGGTGATGAAGAGGACCAGGTATAGAAGCTCGGCAGGAAGGCAGGGTGCACCAGGTACCAAGGGGAACACAGGGGATGAAGACGAATGCTCCAGCAAAGAAGAGAGGTACACCAGGGGTTAAATAGTTGAAAGGGAAACAACACACACTGTGAGCACTCTTTTTAAAATTTGATTTATTTTTTGTGATTTTAGTTTTTTTTCTCACATTTGAGCTTTTTTTTTTTTTTGTACATTTACTTAATTATTTTTTTTCTGATTTTTGCCTGTTTTTTTCTTTTTTGTTTTTAGCTTTTTATTTTTTTAATAGTAGGTTTTGTTTTAAGTTTTTAAAAAAAAGTTTTTCACACAATTTTTAGCAATTTTATTTGTTTCTATTTTATTTTTGGATTTTTTTCTACTAATTTTTTGCCATATTTATTATTTTTTTTAGCTTTTATTTTATTGATTTATTTTTTACTTTTTTTATTTGCTTTTAACTTTGTTCCCAATTTTTTTTCTATTATTTTTATTCTATTATTTTTCTATAATTTTCCACTTTGTTTTTTTCTTTATTCTTAATTTAATTTTTATTCCCTCAGATTTAAAGGTTTTTTTCACATTTTACTTTTTTTATTAGCTTTTCGCCTCCACATGTTTCCTCCTGCCGTGCCTCCTGTGCCTCAGTAACGGGGTGTCTCTGTGTTGCAGTGCGACCCGGGCGAAGCCACCAAACTTCTCTACGACCTTCTTTACACCGAACCAATCAAAATCGTCCTGATGCCGGGATGCAGCGGAGTTTCTACGCTGGTCGCCGAAGCTGCTCGGATGTGGAACCTGATTGTGGTGAGAGGAGACACACACACATACACACACACACACACACACACACACACATACACACATTTACACACACACAGATACACACACACACAAACACACACACACAAACGTAGATACCATGGTGAGGGTAGGAACGTAGATCCTGGTCACCATGGTGAGGGTAGGAATGTAGATCCTGGTTACCATGGTGAGGGTAGGAACGTAGATCCTGGTTACCATGGTGAGGGTAGGAACGTAGATCCTGGTTACCATGGTGAGGGTAGGAACGTAGATCCTGGTTACCATGGTGAGGGTAGGAACGTAGATCCTGGTCACCATGGTGAGGGTAGGAATGTAGATCCTGGTTACCATGGTGAGGGTAGGAACGTAGATCCTGGTTACCATGGTGAGGGTAGGAACGTAGATCCTGGTTACCATGGTGAGGGTAGGAACGTAGATCCTGGTTACCATGGTGAGGGTAGGATCGTAGATCTTAGTATTTTTACTGTACGGTTTGTAGCCATCTTGTTCAACGAGAAGCGAGTAACACCGTCAGGTCAAACACACACACACACACACACACACACACACACACACACACTGAGGTGCAGGTGGAGTTGTTTTCCCCCATCGGACGCCCAGCAGTGACCCAGGTTCACAGCATCTGCGTCTCTGCGCCTCAGCTTTGCTTTGGTTTGTGCCCTCTGCGTCCGTGCTGCCCGTTAGCCAGACATGATTCTTCATGTCACACAGAACACTGCTGTCACTGTCGGCCATGTTCAGCTCACATATCCGTCCAAGCGTGAGGACGAGAAGCTCCCACAGCTAGCCTGTCAGCGACACACACACACACACACACACACACACACACACACACACACATTCACACAGACACACTCACACACACACACAGCTTTTCAATACTATTTATACCCAACATCAGAAATCAGGAACGGTGTTTAACTGTGGCTTCATGGTGACCTCACTAAAAGAAGGTTGTGGGTTTGAGACTTAAAACACTTGTCTTTCTGTGTGGGGTTTGCATGTTCTCCCCACGCATGAACTCCTCCAGTTTCCCCCCACCCTCCATAAACATGCCCAGGTCCGTGCAGCACGCCACATTTGTCAACTTTTATTTAGTTTTTATTTGAGTTTTAAGAGATGAGCGACATCATGGTGGTGGACTTGAAGAGGGAGGGGTTCCTAACCACCCGATCTGTTCCTCTCATCGTTTTCATGAGCGGTGAACAGACTGAGATCCTGGTTACCATGGTGAGGGTAGGAACGTAGATCCTGGTTACCATGGTGAGGGTAGGAACGTAGATCCTGGTTACCATGGTGAGGGTAGGAACGTAGATCTTGGT
The DNA here is from genome assembly GCA_902685375.1 of Neostethus bicornis. Taxonomy (NCBI): domain Eukaryota; kingdom Metazoa; phylum Chordata; class Actinopteri; order Atheriniformes; family Phallostethidae; genus Neostethus; species Neostethus bicornis. The sequence goes on along the minus strand of LR738541.1, from coordinate 10,281,704 downwards.
TACCATGGTGAGGGTAGGAACGTAGATCCTGGTTACCATGGTGAGAGTAGGAACGTAGATCCTGGTTGCCACGGTGAGGGTAGGAACGTAGATCCTGGTTGCCACGGTGATGGTAGGAATGTAGATCTTGGTTACCATGGTGAGGGTAGGAACATAGATCCTGGTTACCATGGTGAGGGTAGGAACGTAGATCCTGGTTGCCACGGTGATGGTAGGAATGTAGATCCTGGTTACCATGGTGAGGGTAGGAACATAGATCCTGGTTACCATGGTGAGGGTAGGAACGTAGATCCTGGTTGCCACGGTGAGGGTAGGAACGTAGATCCTGGTTACCATGGTGAGGGTAGGAACGTAGATCCTGGTTACCATGGTGAGGGTAGGAACGTAGATCTTGGTTACCATGGTGAGGGTAGGAACATAGATCCTGGTTACCATGGTGAGGGTAGGAACGTAGATCCTGGTTGCCACGGTGAGGGTAGGAACGTAGATCCTGGTTACCATGGTGAGGGTAGGAATGTAGATCCTGGTTACCCAGATGTTTGAACCACCCCATCTGGCTTCTTTCGACCCGGAGGAGCCAGATCCGGTGGTTTTTCTGGAACATGTTGATCAGACATAACGTTTTTCCCGTTCCCCTCTCCGCTTGTTTCTCCTCCAGCTCTCCTACGGCTCCTCGTCTCCGGCTCTGTCCAATCGCCAGCGCTTCCCCACCTTCTTCCGGACACACCCCTCCGCCACGCTGCACAACCCGACCCGGGTGCAGCTCTTTAAGAAGTGGGGGTGGTCACGCATCGCCACCATCCAGCAGACGACCGAGGTCTTCACTTCGGTGAGTGTGGGAGGGTGAGGAGCGGGTCGGAGGAACTCTTTTGATCTCTGTATCTCATCCTGTCCCCTCCCTCCCCTGCTGCTCCCACTCCGCCCCCCTCCCTCCCCTCCATCTGTTCCTCTCTTTCATCTGCAGACTCTGGATGATCTGGAGCAGCGGGTGAAAGAGGCCGGCATCGAGATCAGCGTCCGTCAGAGTTTCCTCACCGACCCCGCCGTCGCCGTCAAGAACCTGAAGGTATTTTTTATCACCCCCCCGCCCTAACTCTCCCCTCTCTGCTCGCCCTCATCTCACCTGTCCTTTCTGCTCTCGCACAGCGGCAGGACGCTCGCATCATCGTCGGACTCTTCTACGAAACCGAAGCTCGAAAAGTTTTCTGCGAGGTAAAAATTTACTGAATCCTGATTGGTTGTTAGAACCTCACACCTGATTGGCCGTTAGTGGGACCATCAGATCAAAACAGGAAACCCAATGTGATTGGTTGATAGTTGAACCAATCAGTGGAACCAGTTATTAAAAACCCAACCTGTCGTGACGAAGACTTCAAGAGTAAACAACCGGAAGTAAACGTCTCTCTCCTTATGTGTGGGGTTCTTGATCGTCCCTGATCGTTTCCGATCGTCCCTGATCGTCCCTGATCGTTTCCGATCGTCCCTGATCGTCCCCGATCGTTCCTGATCGTCCCCGATCGTCCCCGATCGTCCCCGATCGTCCCCGATCGTCCCTGATCGTCCCTGATCATGTAAACAAATAAATTAATCAGTAAACCCCACCCAGTAATAATAAACTTTCTTGTAACTCAAACCCTACGACAACAATAAAAGTGGATCAAAACATATGAGACATCATGTGAAGAGACGGAGGAAGACTGAAGAGGATTAAAGAGACGGATCTGATCAAAGGGAAGAGTCTAAGTTACGGATGTCAGGGGGAAGTGTCAGAGTCAGGAGGCAGAGCGGCTGAACGACGGCCGGGGCGGGGGTATAGTAAGATGGACGGATGCAGACGATCTGAGAGAGCGAGAGGAGGTAGCAATAAGATCAGACAGGTTGAAGGAGCAGCACGGTGGCGCGGTGGGTAGCACAGTGTCCTCACAGCAAGAAGGTCGTGGGTTCGAGTCCTGGGTGGGGACGAGGCTTGGAACACTGTCCTTTCTGTGTGGAGTTTGCATGTTCTCCCTGTGTTTGCGTGGGTTTCCTCCGGGATGCTAGGTTGATTGGCCGGTGCCAAGCTGTCCCTAGGAATGAGTGTGTGTGTGTGTGTGTGTGTGTGGATGGTTGTATGTGTGTGGCCCCGCGACAGACTGGCGACCTGTTCGAGGTGTACCCTGCCCTTCGCCTTAAATCAGCCGGGATGGACTCCGGCACTCCCCGTGACCCTGAAAGGGACAGACGGATAAGAAGATGTGGTATGAAGTAGCAGAATTATGGATGGATGTCAAAATTCCGTTCCGTCGTCTTCCGCTCATCCAGAGCCGGGTCGCTGGGGTAACACCCTCAGACGGGAAACCCAGGCATCTCTCACCCCGGCTGCATCCTCCAGTTTACCCATGAGGATCCTGAGGTGTTCCCTGTCCAGCTGGGAGACATAGTGATGATGAAAGAGAGGGTTCCAGAGGAGTGTGGTACCAGCTGGAGTTTAGAGAGATTTCTGAGGGAGGCCGAAAAGAGACGAGAGGTGACGAGACAGTCGACCAGGATGGCAGCGGTGCGGGACGTGAGGGAAGGACGGAGACGATGAATGAAGATGAAGATAATCAGACTGGGTGAAGGAATCAAGGATGACACCCAGGCTCGTGACCTGAGGGGAGATAAAAAAGAGAAACTACTGACTTTGGATCGTGTGGATCTGAAGCTGAGCCTCTACGAATGAGTGTGTGTGTCCATAAGAGACGAGCGAGCTGTTCGGGGTGTATCCTAAAATAAAGGCTGGAGCCAATCAGTCAGGATAGGCTCCGTCACCCCTGGGACCCTATTAGAAATAAACGGTTCAGAAGATGAAACAAAACCCGACCTGATTGGTCGTTAGTCAAACCAATTAGTTCTATCCGATCTAATTATTAGACCAGATTTAATTGGCTTTTAGTGGAATAATTTAGTGTAAACAACAAATTTGGTCGTTAAAAACTCATTAGTAAACCCGTCCTGATTGGTCGTTAGGGGAACCAACTAGTAAAACTATTTGATTCAATTAGTAAACACGTTTTAATTGGCCGGAAGTGGAACCAATCAGAGAAGCACAATTAGTAAACCTGATCTGATTGATCGTTTATAGGCATCAAAGAATTTTATGCGCTGATTTTTTTTTGTCTCACTTTCTGTCCTCGATCTCCCCTCCTCCCCCCCACCGCCCCGCCATTGCCCCCCCCCCACCCCCCTCAGGTCTTCAGGGAGAAGCTTTACGGGAAGAAGTACGTCTGGTTTCTGATTGGCTGGTACGCTGATAACTGGTTTAAGATCAAAGACCCGGCGATCAACTGCACGGTGGAGAACATGACGGAGGCCGTGGAGGGGCACGTTACCACCGAGATCGTCATGCTGAACCCTGAAACCGTGCGGGGCGTCTCCAACCTGGTAGGAACCTAGTCTGTGGGAGACCCAGACCCCCGTACTGGTCCTGGTTTGGTGATCAATCCCAGTTCATACACGAAGGAAATCAAAGTGTTTTAAAAAAGAAATGTATTAAAATCACAAAAAATGGTCGTCAACATGGAGGCCAGTCTCTGCAAGACCCTCCTGTTGCTCACCTCCCACTCTGAGTCCAGGGACTAGCCCAGGTAGCAGCAGCACAGGGAGTAGCCGCCCAGGGAGTAGCAGCCCAGGGAGTAGCAGCCCAGGGAGTAGCAGCCCAGGGAGTAGCAGCCCAGGGAGTAGCAGCCCAGGGAGTAGCCGCCCAGGGAGTAGCAGCATGATGGAGATGAAGGGGGTATGGTGGAGATGAAGGGGGTATGGTGGAGATGAAGGGTGTATGATGGAGATGAAGGGGGTATGATGGAGATGAAGGGGGTATGATGGAGATGAAGGGGGTATGATGGAGATGAAGGGGGTATGGTGGAGATGAAGGGGGTATGGTGGAGATGAAGGGGGTATGGTGGAGATGAAGGGGGTATGGTGGAGATGAAGGGGGTATGGTGGAGATGGAGGGGGTATGGTGGAGATGAAGGGGGCATGATGGAGATGAAGGGGGTATGGTGGAGATGAAGGGGGTATGGTGGAGATGAAGGGGGTATGGTGGAGATGAAGGGGGTATGGTGGAGATGAAGGGGGTATGATGGAGATGAAGGGGGTATGGTGGAGATGAAGGGGGTATGATGGAGATGATGGGGGTATGATGGAGATGAAGGGGGTATGATGGAGATGAAGGGGGCATGATGGAGATGAAGGGGGCATGGTGGAGATGAAGGGGGTATGATGGAGATGATGGGGGTATGATGGAGATGAAGGGGGTATGGTGGAGATGAAGGGGGTATGGTGGAGATGAAGGGGGTATGATGGAGATGAAGGGGGTATGATGGAGATGAAGGGGGTATGATGGAGATGGAGGGGGTATGATGGAGATGAAGGGGGCATGATGGAGATGAAGGGGGTATGGTGGAGATGAAGGGGGTATGGTGGAGACAAGGAGGGTGTGATACTGAGCATGTGCAGACCACCTCGGACGTTTTTAAAAACAACCGGACGTTTCAATAAAAAAAATATAAATAAAAACAAATGTAATTCATTTTTAATGTTTAATAAATTTGAATTAAACGAAAGATTAAAGCAGATGAAACGGTTTTGATGTGAAGATCAAAGCGTTTAGACTGGAGGTGAAAGAGGGGAGGGGTGACGGAGAGAGGAGAGGGGGGATTGAGAGGGGAAGGGGGGACGGAGAGGGAAATGGGGGGAGGTAGAGGGGAGAGAGGGAGGAATGAAGATGGTGGGGATGAGCGGGAGAAGGGGATTAGAGGGGGGACAATGGGGGAGGGAGAGAGAGAGGGAGGTAAATAAGACAAATGAGAGGACGAACGAGCCGCAGCCCGAAGGTCGAACAAAGAGGAGAAAATGAAAACGAGGAAAGATAAACAAGCTGAGAAAAAAAAAAAACCGACGTCAAGACCAATTTTAATTCATTCTAAATCAATTTTATTTAAAAAAAAAAAACATAGAAAAAAAAGACCTGAAAATTCCTCGTTTTCTAAAGAAAAACTCAGACGGACCGACAGCCAATCAAAAACGCTCGTACTCCAACGGACCGACAGCCAATCAGAACGCTCGTCTATTCTTAATTACAATTTACTCTTAATTAGCAGCTCACAACTGCAGGGGGAGGGGCTCCATGTTCTGGGGGTCCATCATGGAGAGGGTCTCCATGTTCTAGGGGTCCATCATGGAGAGGGTCTCCGTGTTCTGGGGGTCCATCATGGAGAGGGTCTCGATGTTCTGGGGGTTCATCATGGAGAGGGTCTCCGTGTTCTAGGGGTCCATCATGGAGAGAGTCTCCGTGTTCTAGGGGTCCATCATGGAGAGGGTCTCCATGTTCTGGGGGTCTATCATGGAGAGGGGCTCCATGTTCTGGGGGTCCATCATGGAGAGGATGGAGACCCTCGATTCCCAAGTGGAGACTAGGCTTGAAACACTAGCCTTTCTGTGTGTAGCATGTTCTCCTGTGTGTGTGGGTTTCCTCCCACCCTCCAAAAATATACATGTTAGGTTGATTGGCTCCTAGGAATGAGTGTGTGTGGCCCTGCGAGAGACTGGCAACCTGTTTGGGGTGTACCCTATTGCCTTGAATCAGCCAGATTAGGCTCCACCCCTTCCCTCCGTCCCTCGCAGTTTCTGATGCTCCGTATCGCTGCACCCCGCTCTGTGTGTCTGTAACGTCTCCGTATCGCTGCACCCCGCTCTGTGTGACTGTAACGTCTCTGTATCGCTGTACCCCGCTCTGTGTGACTGTAACGTCTCCGTATCGCTGCACCCCGCTCTGTGTGACTGTAACGTCTCTGTATCGCTGCACCCCGCTCTGTGTGACTGTAACGTCTCCGTATCGCTGCACCCCGCTCTGTAAAGGACATTTTGAGAGCTGATGAATATTCATGAGCCTCTCATGTCTGAACATTAATTATGAAGCAACCTTTCTTCTGACCTGCTTAGCGTCAGGATTGGGACGTGAGCGGGTGACATGTTGGAACGGAGCGGCGGCACATGGGAAACACTCTGTCAGTATGTAAATGACCTGAAATGTTCTGAAGGATAAACAACATCTGTCTGGTTCTGGAAGGAAACAGAATCCTCCAACATAGAACCACTGAAATCAGGCTCCTCGATCCGTGTGTTCTGTGTTTTGGATCCTTTAAAAACAGGATTTAAACACATTCAGAATCCGAAATCTTGTTTTAGATGTTAGACATGAGTCTCCACGGACGGTGATGTTTGCAGATGACATTGTGATCTGTAGTGAGAGGAGTAAAGAGGAGGAGGAAAAGCTGGAGAGGTGGAGGTTTGAAGATTAGTCAGAGTAAAACAGAGTACATGTGTGTGAATGAGAGGGATCCAAATGGAAAAGTGAGGTTACAGAGAGAAGAGATAAAGAAGGTGGAAGATTTTAAGTATCTAGGATCAACAGTCCAGAGCAATGGAGAGTGTGGAAAAGAGGTGAAGAAGCGTGTGCAGGCAGGCTGGAACGGGTGGAGGAAAGTATGAGGTGTGATGTGTGACAGAAGAGTTTCAGATAAAATGAAAGAGAAAGTGTACAAAACCGTGGTGAGAGCGGCCATGCTGATTGGTCTAGAGACAGTGTGGTGAGAGCGGCCATGCTGATTGGTCTAGAGACAGTGTGGTGAGAGCGGCCATGCTGATTGGTCTAGAGACAGTGTGGTGAGAGCGGCCATGCTGATTGGTCTAGAGACAGTGTGGTGAGAGCGGCCATGCTGATTGGTCTAGAGACAGTGTGGTGAGAGCGGCCATGCTGATTGGTCTAGAGACAGTGTGGTGAGAGCGGCCATGCTGATTGGTCTAGAGACAGTGTGGTGAGAGCGGCAATGCTGATTGGTCTAGAGACAGTGTGGTGAGAGCGGCCATGCTGATTGGTCTAGAGACAGTGTGGTGAGAGCGGCCATGCTGATTGGTCTAGAGACCGTGTGGTGAGAGCGGCCATGCTGATTGGTCTAGAGACAGTGTCACTGATTCAAAGACAGGAAACAGAGATGTTTGTATCAGAGATGAAGATGCTGAGGATCTCTCTGGGAGTGACCAGGATGGACAGGATCAGAGGAACAGCACATGTTAGAGGTTTTAAAGTCAGAGAGGTCAGACTACATTCCTACCCTCACCATGGTAACCATGATCTACGCCCGTACCCTCACCATGGTAACCAGGATCTACGTTCCTACCCTCACCATGGTAACCAGGCTCTACGTTCCTACCCTCACCATGGTAACCAGGATCTATGTTCTTACCCTCACCATGGTAACCAGGATCTACGTTCCTATGGGCATGGACATGGACTCTGCACATGTCCATGGTTTGGACATGTGCAGAGAAGAGAGAGGAACTGCCAGGCAGGAGGTCTAGAGGAAGACCAAAGAGGAGGTTCATGGATACAGTGAAGGAGAACATGAACCCTAGAGGATGCAGGAGACACGGTTAGATATAAGGAACTGACTTGCTGTGGCGCCCCCTGGAGGAGAGATGATGAAAGTAGAAGAAGAAGATGTTAAAAATGTCTCATTAACTGATATAAAAACATCAAAATAAAGCTGGTTTTATCTTCAGCAGGTGTTTGGTTCGTTTCAGATGGAATTAGTTTTGTTTTCTTTGAGCTGAAAGAAGCTAAACAGGATTATTTTCGGTGTGTGTGTGAAACTCTAAAGTGGAACGTGGTTAATTAGCATGCTTTGTTTACAGGTAAACGTTCCCTAAAGCTTTCACAAACACCAGCATGTTTTACTCAAGTTTTAAAGATTTTATGCAAATTAAAATGTTTCTTCAAAACATTCCTGAAAAGGTTTTCTTCTTCGTTCGCAGTTTAATACTTTATTAAATCCCCTCCTTCTGGGTGCCCAACCAGTCCATCTTGGTCTACTGGTAGCCCTCGGACTGGTTCCAAGTCAACCGCCAGGTGTGTCGGAAAAAATCTGAAATGAAGTCAGTGTTGTATGTCATACAGCGAGTATTCCCTCTGGACGGAGGGGAGGGGAGGGGAGGGGATCATGACAAAAGTACTTTAAGAACCAACTCAGGAAGGTTCTCTACCTCAGTGTAGAACAGTGCTTCCCAAATAGTGGGGCGCGCCGATGGCAGGGTGGGGGCGCGTGTGACCCTGTGGAACATGTGTTTTTTTTTTGTACTAGAATAAAGTGTGATTGTAATCCAGTTTGTAGTTTAAATAAGAATTTAATTTTCTTGAATTTTAAGTTAATTGATGCACTTTAAATCTTTTCTGTTACAAATCCGTGTAGTCCCTCATTCATCCAGGAGTGATCCATAGTAGAAAAAGTTTCAAAAAAGTCTTCTGGACAGTTTAATTCTTCAACGAGAATTAAACCGGTCAACACATTACGGCAGAAACTAGTGCATCCTAAAGACAAGATGCCCACAGAAAAACAGAGCAATGTAGTTTATTCGATCCGGTGCAGTGAAGGGAGCTGCAAAGAAAACTACATTGGGGAAACGAAGCAGCCACTCCACAAAAGACTTTACCAACACAGAAGAGAAGCCTCTAGTGGTCCACAGTCTGCTGTACATCTGCATCTTAAATCCACCAAACACACTTTTGAGGACAATGAGGTGAAGATTCTAAGTAGAGAGAAAGGTTGGTTTGAAAGAGGTGTGAAGGAAGCCATCTTTGTGATGAAAGAGAATCCCTCATTGAATCAGAGTGGAGGCGTTAGATACATTCTGCCTGGTATTTACAGCAGCCTTTTGAAGCCATGGACTAAAGATGACACCTCGTGACCCAGTTTCACGCCTCTCGTTAGCAGGTTTCTCTATTCACTAGGCTTTTAGCATTTTTATAATAGGTTTGTATCTGGTCTGTGGCTACAACAGGAGCCATTCACGGCCATCTTAAGGAACACAGTCTCATTGGTCGAGCCCTTCTTACTATTTTTTTACCTTTTACTCAGGTTAGTATAAATGGATCCAGGTTTCAGTCCATTTCATTCAGATTGAAAATGATTTCCGGATGGAAGTCGAAACGTCTCGTTGAAGAATTAAACTGTCCAGAAGACTTTTTTGAAACTTTTTCTGCTATACTTTTCTGTTACAGATTTAAAAAAACCAATGTTAATAAAGCTGTTCTTTGTTGCTTTTTCTTTTTTCGTTAATGTTAACGAGGATACAATGTTATGCAGAGGTGTACTTATAATAATAATAATAATAATAAAAATTTTATTTGTAACACTTTCTATCTCCAGTGAAGATCTCAAAGTGTTACAATGACCAAAAGAAACAACAAACAGCAAAATTAAATAAAACCACGACAAAAAAAACACAAAAAACTTTGCTGAAAAGCCTTTAGAAATAAAAATGTCTTCAGTCTTTTTTGTGGAGCCCTCAAGCTCTCAGGAAGATCGTTCCAAAGCCGTGGAGCAGCTGCCTGGAAGGCCCTGTCCCCCATAGTGGAGAGTTTGGTCCTTGGTTGATGCAGGAAGGAGGAGGAGGAGGAGTGCAGGTCTCAGACAGTGGTGTGGAGGGTTAGGAGGAGGAGGAGTGCAGGTCTCGGACAGTGGTGTGGAGGGTTAGGAGGAGGAGGAGGAGTGCAGGTCTCAGACAGTGGTGTGGAGGGTTAGGAGGAGGAGGAGTGCAGGTCTCGGACAGTGGTGTGGAGGGTTAGGAGTTCTGCAGTGCTGTGTATGCACTGATGGGTGAGGAGGCGGACCTTGTACTGAATTGAATAACCAGGGGTCCCCAACCTTTCCTGCACCACGGACCGGTTTAGTGTTTGATAATATTTTCACGGACCGGTCTACAGGTGATAAGACCAGCCGGAAAAACTGGCTTTTTTTAAATCAATAACAACAAACTTAAATCCATTTTGTTTTCACGAGAAAATAATTAGCAGCGTCTTAATAACGTGGAAACATTCTCTCTGCTCGAACGCACTCTGGTTGCCATGGTAACGGTAAACATACCTTCAAAATAAAAGACATCACAAAAACCAAGTGAATAAAAATACTTGTTAGGCTCCTCCCACTAAGACTAGACCAATCAGAGTTCTGATTTGTTTTACTGGAACCAGACAGTGTGTGTGTATGTGTGTGTGTGTGTGTGTGTGTGTGTGTGTGTGTGTGTGTGTGTGTGTGTGTGTGTGTGTGTGTGTGTGTGTGTGAGAGAGAGACAGTCCCATCTTGACCTGAAACCTGAAGAGTGTTTCTAGGGTCCAGTCTGCTTCGTAACTCTGTACCTCCTCTTAAAGAAGCTTCCTCTAGATCTTTGGTTTTTATTCATTTTACTAGTTTATGTTTAAATTTAATGGGATGATGTCAGAGGTGAGTCATTGTTGGATGGAAGAAAGAAAATCTGGTGACTTTTCAAAATAAAACATCATGGCTCGATAATAAACCAAATGGAAATAATGGAAGTTATTTCTTCAACCAGTACCACGGTCCGGTACCGGTCCGCGGGCCAGTGGTTGAAGACCACTGCTTATAACAATTTCATAGACACATGATACTAATTATAGTCACGACGGAGAGTGTGTGTGTGTGTGGGGGGGGGGGGGGGCGCAACAACAAATGATTGAGAAACACTGGCGTAGAAGAAGAATCCATTCACCAAGCGAACCCGTATTTATCCAAACAGATTCCAGACTAACGTTGTTCTCTTTTTCTTTCAGACGTCACAGGAGTTCATCTCGGCGCTGATGTCTCGCCTGGGGGGTAAGAACCCCGAGGAGACGGGGGGTTTCCAGGAAGCTCCTCTGGCTTACGATGCCGTCTGGGCTCTGGCTCTCGCCCTCAACAAAACGGTCGCACCTTTAAAAGCTAAAGGTCGCCGTTTGGAAGATTTTAACTACAACAACCACGACATCACCGCAGAGATTTACAGAGCGCTCAACACCAGCTCCTTCGAAGGGGTTTCGGTAAGTTCAAATCCCCCGATGGTGTTCCAGAAGCTCCCCAGCGTCCTGCCTCATGGGGGCAGGAAGCTGGTGGAGCGGTGGAACGTAACGAAGTAAATGTACTTCGTAACTGTACTTAAGTAAAAAAATGTGTATCTGTACTTTTACTTCGCTACTTTTTAAAAGTTTGTTTTATCATTTTTTGTTACATTTTCGTTCAGGAATTTGAAAAATACAGTTTTTTTTTTTTTGGCGCATCTTGAAGCCGCATCACCAAAATCAACCTATAGAGCAGGGGTGGGCAAATCCGGTCCTGGAGGGCCGGTGTCCTGAAGGTTTTCATTGTGTTCCTGGTTCAATCCAGCTGATGCACAAAAAGTGAATCAACAGCCAATCAAATTTGTCACAGTGACTCAATTAACAGGATCAGGTGTGAAGATGGAAGAACATATGGAGAACCTTCAGGACACCGACCCTCGAGGACCGGATTTGCCCACCCCTGCTATAGAGGAAGCAGTTGATCGGGAGAAGAAGTAATGAATCGGGAACCAATCAGAATTGAGAATAAACATTTTCCGCATTCATTAAAAAAACTAACATCAAATAAAACACAAATTAAAAAGAGTCAGAAGATCGTTGTTTGTTGTGTTTAATTCTAAATAAAAAGTTGAGCCTTCGTTACACAGAGCAGGGGCGGAGCTAGAATTTTCTAAAGGGGCGGGGAGGGGCATGAGGGCATTGACAAAGCCAATATAGGGTGACTGGGGGCCTCTCCCCCCAAAATATTTTAAAAAATAAGTGTCACTTTCCTCCATTTTGCCGGCCCATGCACTGGCCCTTCTGGGGGACAGATGCGGAGTGTTTATTTGTGACAAAAAATACCATTTGAATTATGATCGAATACTTTTACTTTTTACTTAAAAAGTAAAATTTACACCAATTACTTTTGTACTTTTACTTAAAGGGTCCATCTCATGCAAAACCGACTTTCCAGAGTTTTCTAGCTTGTAAGAGTGATGTCCCGGCCGTGTGTGTGTGTGTGTGTCTTTCTAGATTGATTTAGCCCATTTTTCTGTGGATTTCTGGAACGCTCAGACAAAACAACCAATGAGCAGATGTCTAAAGTATGACGCATTTGACGTAGCCACGCCCCCCTCCCTCCTCACCACGCGCCCTCCCTCCTCACCCGCCTCCACTCCGGCCTTACGCCCTCACAAACTGGCTTTCAACGTCTGATATACAGGCTGGTTCGCTGCTCTGCCTCTTTTTTATTTTCTTGCTTGAAACACGCTTTTTGTAGCTACGCACGGGTTTACGCCTGCCTTCCCCCTCCCGCTCAGAGATGGGCGGAGGAATAGCGGCTCAGTGAGAGCAGAGGGCGGAGCTTGTACTTTCTCAGGACGGGCGGGGGGATGAGCGATACCCGGCCTTTCATAGTTCCGGGTCTGTGACTGCGCTCCACCAAATCAATAAATTTTCATAACTATGGTGTAATGCATGTTGTAAACGTGTGTGTGTGTGTGTGTGTGTGTACGTGTGTGCAGAGGATACAATGTGAAAAGATGAGATGGGCCCTTTAATCGTACAGAGGGGGTGAATATCGTTCTCTACCTGGCAACCCTGCCCCAAAATACTGAACCCTAACCTCCTCCTCC
>LR738541.1:10054179-10256679 GCA_902685375.1 Neostethus bicornis | reverse complement strand
TCCTAAAGAAGATCTGGACGTTCTGATCCAACCGGTTCTGGAACACTGCAGCTCCACCAAGATGAACACCTGGCTGGGTACGTCCGCATCACTTCCTGTTTACTGTTAGCTACTTCCTGTTTATTTACATCCATTCCGACTTTTTTTTTTCTCTCAGGAGTCGTTTACGGCTACAAAGGTCTGCTCCTGCTTCTCGGCATCTTTCTAGCCTACGAGACAAAGTCCGTCTCCACGGAGAAGATCAACGACCACCGAGCCGTCGGCATGGCGATCTACAACGTGGCGGTGAGAAGCCGCGGGGGAGGGTGGGGTCAGACAGATAATAATAACAATGACATGATTGGCTGATGACATCATCACATGTACCCAATCAGAACAACGAGGAGCCCAAATCAGGAAGAATGAAATCTGTTTATGGATGAACTGTTTTCATACAGAATGAAAGATGGGTGTTTAACGTGTGTGTGTGTGTGTGTGTGTGTGTGTGTGTGTGTGTGTGTGTGTGTGTGTCCTCCTGCAGGTGCTCTGCCTCATCACCGCTCCGGTCACCATGATTCTCTCGTCCCAGCAGGACGCCTCCTTCGCCTTCGCTTCGCTCGCCATCGTTTTCTCCGCCTACATCACCCTGGTCGTGCTCTTCGTTCCCAAGGTGACCGACCCAGCTGGCGTGCGTGCGTGTGCACGGGCGTCACGCGGCATCAGATCCGTTCACAGCTTCAGACCTGTTAATTAGTGAGAGAGCGAAACCGACGGAGCGAGAAAAATCTCACTCTGTTTGGAACCAAGATCAGAGTGAAGAAACAGCGCCTCCTGTAGACCGATGCTGGAACTACAAACATGGCTCCTTTTGATAAACAAATTATTTACAAACAGAAAAATAAAAACATTATTAAATCTCATTCAGTTTGAAAAAAAAAAGTAAAAAAATCTATTTGTTTGTTGAAAAAAATAAAAAATTTTATATTATTGAAAAAAAAAATTCAAATTACAAAACAATCGAATTGAGTTTTGTTTAATGAATTTAATGAAACTCACAGCAAGAAGGTCAGGGGTTAGAGTCCTGGAGCGGGAACAAGGCTTGAATTACTTTCTTTTCTGTGTGTAGTTTGCATGTTCTACCCGTGTATGTGTGGGTTTGTGTTTGTAGGATAAAAACTTCAGGAACGACGGCCGTGTTTTTTAAAAAGTTTATCTCTAAAAGTATAAAAAGTTTTCAAAGATCTGTTTCAATGTTTCATATTTTGGAGCACCTGAGAAGTAGAAGCACCAACCATAAGAACGGTTTTAATCATATTCATTTAAAAACTATCAAATTTACTAAAAAGTCAGTCTTTAAAACAGTTTGTTGGGTTTCGCCCTTTGGCACCTCCTCATCCCCGGTCTGCTCCTCGACAGAGCCGCTCCTTGGACCACGTCCCTGGTCCGCTCCTCAACTGGATCCTCTCCACCAGTGGGGATCCATGATGGCACCCTGTGTTCCCTGTGTTTCCTTGCAGGGGGACCCCTCACCGCACGGTGGTGTGTAAGCTGACGCACATCGTGCCACCAGTTCATAGCTCAGAAGGAGGGCTCCCCCCTCCTCACTGTGTGTCAGCAGCGAGGGCTGGCATCCTAACCAGATTCCTGAACCACCCCATCTGGCTCCTCTGGACACAGAAGAGCAATGACTCCACTCCGAGCTCCTCCCTCTATATCATTCATCTTATGAACCGTCCATCCCTAATTGGGTCATGGGGAGCCGTCTGTCGCACACACACACACACACACATACACACACACACACACACACACACACACACACACACACACACACACACACACACACACTCCTAGGGTTAATTTTATAGCGTCCAATCAACCTAACATGTATGTTTTTGGAGGAAACCAGAGAAAACCCACATATACACAGGTAGAACATACAAACTACACAAAGAAAGACCAGTGATCCGATCCTTGTTCCCACCCAGGATTCAAACCCTGACCTTGTTGCTGTGAGGCCACCGTTCCGCCCGTCTTAGAAATAAAATCCATTATTATTATTTTACTGAATATCAGAAATGTCCTGTTTTTAAATGTTTTTAATGGGGTTTTTTTTGTTTCCATGACGACGGTTCAAACGTGTGATTGGTCGTTTCAGATGCGTCGCCTCATCACTCGGGGGGAGTGGCAGTCGGAGCAGCAGGACACCCTGAAAACCGGATCCTCCACAAACAACAACGACGAAGAGAAGTCGAGGCAGCTGGAGCGAGAAAACCGAGAGCTTCAGAAGATCATCCAGGAGGTAAAGACGAGGCGGGGGGAGGGGGAACAAACAAACAAACAAACAAAAAACTATACAAAAAAACTCATCCAGGAGGTCAGGGACGGGGGGCGGGTGGGGGTTTGAAAACAAACAAACAAACAAACAAAAAATTATACAAAAAAACCCTCTAAAAAATCACAGAAAAATCATCCAGGAGGTCAGGGGCGAGAGGAGGGGTAGAGGGGAGAGGGAGGCTGCTGAAAAACAAACAAACAAAAAATTAAACAAAAAAACTCTAAAAATTACATAAAAATCACTTAAAAAAAATCACATAAAAAATCATTCAAAAAACTTTAAAAATCAAATGAAAAAAATTACAAGAAAAAAAATCACATAATAAAAATGATACAAAAAATCATAAAAAAAAATAAAAATTACAAAAAAAATTACTTAAAAAAAAATCACATGAAAAAAAATCACATAATAAAAATTTTACAAAAAATCATAAAAAAAAAAAAAAAATTACAAAAAAAATTACTTAAAAAAAAATCACATGAAAAAAAATCACATAATAAAAATTATACAAAAAATCATAAAAAAAAAATAAAAATTACAAAAAAAATTACTTAAAAAAAAATCACATGAAAAAAAATCACATAATAAAAATTTTACAAAAAATCATAAAAAAAAAAAAAAAATTACAAAAAAAATTACTTAAAAAAAAATCACATGAAAAAAAATCACATAATAAAAATTATACAAAAAATCATAAAAAAAAAATAAAAATTACAAAAAAAATTACTTAAAAAAAAATCACATGAAAAAAAATCACATAATAAAAATTTTACAAAAAATCATAAAAAAAAATTTAAAAATCACATGAAAAAAAATCACATGAAAAAAAATCACATAAAAATTTCTGCAAAAAATAGCTTTAAAATCACATGAAAAATCATATGATTGAAAAAAAATCACATGAAAAAAAATTGAATAATCCAGAATTTCAAATGTCCGTCTCTTTAAATTTGAATTTTTTTGAGAATTATTTACATTTTTATGTTTTTTTTTTTTTTGTCCATTTATTGTAATTTTTTGCAAATGTTTGTCAATTTTGTTTAATTCAGCAATTTTTCACCAAAAATTGTGAATTTTTGAAAACTTTTGAAAATTTTGATGAATTTTTAGAAATTTTTTTGCACAGTTTGTGAAGCTTTTGAAAATTTGCAGAATTTAATCATAAATTTATGAACATTTTACCAAAAAAAATTGTGAGTCTTTGGAAACTTTTCCAAAACTTTGTAAAAAATTTTTTTAAATTTTATGTAATTTTTGCAAAATTTTATGTAAATTTTATGGAAATTTTTGTACAATTTGTATATTAAAAAAAAAAAAAGTTTAATGAAAACTTTCTAAAGATTTGCAAAAATCATAAAATCCTAAAAATGTGCACATTTTTAAAAAACAAAAAATTTTCGCCATTTTTGGAAAAATAAAAAAATGTCATAAAAATTTTGCTAATTTTGTAAATTTTCTTAAATTTTTTCTCATTTTTAAAATAAATTTTCACCTCTTTTTTTTTTTTCCTCCATCTTTTTTTTTTTTCACCATTTTTTTTTTTAACCTCCATCTTTTTTTTTTTTTTTCCACCATGTTTTTTTTTTTTTAACCTCCATCTTTGTTTTTTTTTCACCATTTTTTTTTTTTTTTAAACCTCCATCTTTTTTTTTTTTTCCACCATGTTTTTTTTTTTTTTAACCTCCATCTTTTTTTTTTTTTTTTCCACCTTCTTTTTTTTTTTTTTAACCTCCATCTTTGTTTTTTTTTTCCACCATCTTTTTTTTTAACCTCCATCTTTTTTTTTTTTTTTTTTTTCAACCTCCATTTTTTTTTTTTTTTCCCCCTTGTTTTTTTTTTTTTTAACCTCCTTCTTTTTTTTTTTTTTTCCACCTTTTTTTTTTTTTTTACCTCCATCTTTTTTTTTTTTTTTTTTTTTTTTTTTTTTTTTTTTTTTTTAACCTCCATCTTTTTTTTTTTTTTCCACCATGTTTTTTTTTTTTTTAACCTCCATCTTTTTTTTTTCCACCATGTTTTTTTTTTTTCCACCATGTTTTTTTTTTTTTTACCTCCATCTTTTTTTTTTTTCCACCATGTTTTTTTTTTTTCCACCATTTTTTTTTTTTTTAACCTCCATCTTTTTTTTTTTTCCACCATGTTTTTTTTTTTTCCACCATGTTTTTTTTTTTAACCTCCATCTTTGTTTTTTTTTCCACCATGTTTTTTTTTTAACCTCCATCTTTGTTTTTTTTTCCACCATGTTTTTTTTTTTAACCTCCATCTTTTTTTTTTTTTCCACCATGTTTTTTTTTTTAAACCTCCATCTTTTTTTTTTTTTTTCCACCATGTTTTTTTTTTAACCTCCATCTTTTTTTTTTTTTTTTCCACCATGTTTTTTTTTTTTAACCTCCATCTTTGTTTTTTTTCCACCATTTTTTTTTTTTTTAACCTCCATCTTTGTTTTTTTTTCCACCATGTTTTTTTTTTTAACCTCCATCTTTTTTTTTTTTTTTTTAAACCTCCTTTTTTTTTTTTTTAACCTCCTTCTTTTTTTTTTTTTTTTTTTTTAACCTCCATCTTTTTTTTTTTTCCACCATGTTTTTTTTTTTTTTAACCTCCATCTTTGTTTTTTTTCCACCATGTTTTTTTTTTTTTTAACCTCCATCTTTTTTTTTTTTTTCCACCATGTTTTTTTTTTTTAACCTCCATCTTTGTTTTTTTTTTCACCATTTTTTTTTTTTTTTAACCTCCATCTTTTTTTTTTTTTTTTTCCACCATTTTTTTTTTTTTTAACCTCCATCTTTTTTTTTTTTTTTTTTTTCCACCATGTTTTTTTTTTTTTTCCACCATGTTTTTTTTTTTAACCTCCATCTTTTTTTTTTTTTTTTTTTCCACCATGTTTTTTTTTTTTAACCTCCATCTTTTTTTTTTTTTTTTCCACCATGTTTTTTTTTTTTTTTAACCTCCATCTTTGTTTTTTTTTCCACCATGTTTTTTTTTTTAACCTCCGTCTTTGTTTTTTTTTCCACAGAAAGAAGAACGCGTTTCGTCGCTTCGTAACCAACTCGCCGAACGTCAGGCTTTACGTAACCGTCGACGACCGTCCGGCGGTCAGAATCACAACCTCCCGCCCTCGCAGCCGGACCCCAAATCCCTCCTCCCCCCTCCGGGTTACCCCAACCCCCCCTCGGACAATCACTCCTTCTCTAACTCCGCCCCGCTCAGCCGGAACCACTGCCACAACAGCCAGTTCCCGCTGCTCTACAAGTAGGCGTGGCCTGGAGGGGGCGGGGCGCACACTGTGAGCACACCGAGCACATCATCAGGAAGCAGGAAGTCATCTCCGGTCGCTACGGAGACGGGACACGTCCCGTTTCCCGAACAAGGAGCATCGTAGTTCGTCGTGGTTTTTAATGGTATCGTATTTATGGACTCGTTTTGTCATGTTGTTGTTTATTTGTTTACATTTTGGGAAATCGATGTGTCGTCGTTTAAAGCTCCCTTCACAACGTTAGACCCCGCCCACTCGTTAACGAATCACTCGTTAAGATTTTAAAGCTGCGTTCAAATCGAAAACACGAGAAATTGTTCGTCTTCTAAACCGTCCAAACCTTACGGGGTGACAGAGGGTACCGGAGCCTATCCTGGCTGATACACCCCGAACAGGTCGCCAGTCTGTCACACACACACACACACACACACACACACACACACACACACACACGCCCAATCCTACAGCAGCCAATCAACCAATCATGTATGTTTTTGGAGGAAACCAGAGAAAACCCAAACATACACACACATACACACACATACACACATAAACACACATACACACACATACACACACACACACACACACACACACACATAAACACACATACACACACATACACACACATACATACACACACATAAACACACATACACACACATACAAACACACATACACACACATACACACACATACATACACATACACACACATAAACACACACACACACACACACACACACACACATAAACACACATACACACACATAAACACACATACACACACATACACACACATACACACACATAAACACACATAAACACACATAAACACACATACACACACACAAACACACATACACACATAAACACACATAAACACACATACACACACATACACACACATACACACATACACACACATAAACACACATACACACACACAAACACACATACACACATACACACACATAAACACACATACACACACATACACACACACATACACACACACACACACACACACACACTCATAGTGGCCAATCAACCTAGCATGCATGTCTTTAGAGGGTGGGAGGAAACCCACGCAAACACGAGGAGAACATGCAAACTCCACACAGAAAGAACAGTGTTCCAAGCCTCATCCCCACCCGGGACTCGAACCCACAACCTTCTTGCTTTGAGGTCACTGTGCTACCCACTGATGAATTAAGTATGTAAATTTATTTAAATTTATCTCCCATCCCAGGGGCGGAGCCAGGGGGACCCATGGAGGGCGTACGCCCCCTCCTTTTGGTCTACAATAAAAAAGAATAAGAAAGTAAGAAAATGACTCTTATTTTGAAATTGTTCTGGAGGAAGTAAGGGGGTTGTCCCCAAGCCCCCCTGTACTGACTTTGTCAATGACGTCATGACCACGCCCCTTTTAGAAAATCCTGGCTCCGCCCCTGGATCACTTTCTGTAAACAAACCTCTTGATTAACAGACACATCCATGGTTTAAACGCAGCTTTATTTTTTCTGCTTCCTGTTTTTTTTTTTTTTTTTCAAAATAAAACTTTCTTCCATAAACAGACTTTAAGAAAGAAGGCGGGGTTTAAATGAGTCCCAGTCGGGTTCGGTCGGGTTTAAACGGTCGTTACACTTCGATCAAAACGTTTCTAAAACTGCTTGAAATGACTTTTTTTCTTCTGAATAATTTCTACGTTTGATGGAAAAGTTTTTTTTTTCACCGACAATCGAAAAGAAAACAAATTTATGTTTTATTTTGTGTTAAAAATGATTTAAAATAAAATGTAAAATAACAGTAAATAATTTAACCGGCAGTTTGTCAGAATGTTTGAAATAATTTTGTCTCATTAAGATTGACGTTTACCGTCCTGAGAGCGAGTCTGTGTGGTCGAGGGTCGGACCAAGACGGTCCCGGTCAGCAGCCGCCCACCTCCTCCTTCACCTGACCCCTATGGGTGGGTGAAGGAACTTCTCTCAACCTGGAGATCCTGGTTACCATGGTGAGGGTAGGAACGTAGATCCTGGTTACCATGGTGAGGGTAGGAACGTAGATCCTGGTTACCATGGTGAGGGCAGGAAGGTAAATCCTGGTTACCACGGTGAGGGTAGGAACGTAGATCCTGGTTACCATGGTGAGGGTAGGAACGTATATCCTGGTTACCATGGTGAGGGTAGGAACGTCGATCCTGGTTACCATGGTGAGGGTAGGAAAGTAGATCCTGGTTACCATGGTGAGGGTAGGAAAGTAGATCCTGGTTACCATGGTGAGGGTAGGAAGGTAAATCCTGGTTACCATGGTGAGGGTAGGAATGTAGATCCTGGTTACCATGGTGAGGGTAGGAACGTAGATCCTGGTTACCATGGTGAGCCGGGGTGGGAGAGGTCTGGATGGAGGGTCTGAGTCCGTACCCCCGGTGGTCCGGCTCCGGACAGGAAGACGTCAGAACGTCACAGAGTTTCTATAAAAACTGATTTAATGATGTTTATGATGTGATTTTTTTTTTTTTTTTGGGTCGTTCAGGGTTTTAAAAAGTAAATATTTATCATCTATAAAAACATATGAATGCAGAAATGTTTATTATCACACATATTTATTAAAAAAACACCAGATTTAATGTTAATATTATAAAAATATCAGTGTTTAAAAATAAATATCAATAAAAATAATGATTTTTTTCACTGGATTTAATTTGTGCAGTTTTTCATTTTTACACAGAGTGGCGCTGTTTAGTGTGTGTGTGTGTGTGTGTGTGTGTGTGTGTGTGTGTGTATGTGTGTGTGTGTGTATGTTTGTGTTTGTGTGTGTATGTGTGTGTGTTTCTCTGAGTGTGTGTGTGTATGTGTGTGTGTGTATGTGTGAGAGTGTGTGCGTGTGTGTGTGTGTGTGTGCGTGCGTGCGTGCGTGTGTGAGTGTGTGTGTGTGTGTGTGTGTGTGTGTGTGTGTGTGTGTGTGTGTGTGTGTATGTGTGTGTGTGTATGTGTGTGTGTGTGTGTGTGTGTGTATGTGTGTGTGTGTGTGTGTGTGTGTATGTTTGTGTGTGTGTGTGTGTGTGTGTGTATGTGTGTGTGTGTGTGTGTGTGTGTGTGTGTGTGTGTGTGTGTATGTTTGTGTGTGTGTGTGTGTGTGTGTGTATGTTTGTGTGTGTGAGGGAAACCCCCCTCCTTCTCCGTTATTTTTTCTCCACCTGATGCAGCAGAAACACGAGCAGGAAATTCCCACACACACATGAGCTAACCCTGCTGGAATGTACGGCACACACACACACACACACACACACACACACACACACTCAAAGTTTCTCTGTTTGATCAGAAACATCTAAATAAAAAAAGGATAACAGTTAAATTACACTCAATATTTCATTGTGTGTGTGTGTGTGTGTGTGTGTTTATGAGTGTGTGTGTGTTTGAGTGTGTGTATGTATGTGTGTGTGTGTCTGAGTGTGTATGTGTGTGTGTGTTTCCACACATCAGCCATCATGTGTTTCCATAGAGACTAAGATCACCATTCATTTTTATTTGGTCGTTTTCGGGCCTTCTGATTGGTTTAATTTCTTCTGTTTATCCCTGACGGGGGGGTCACGCGGGATTTCAGACAAGAGGCAGAGGACACCCTGCCGGTCTGTCGCAGACACACACACACACACACACACACACTGATTCCTTAGAGACAAATTTCATAACAGCCAATCAACCCAAGATGAATGTTTTTGGAGGAAACCCACACATACAGAGGTAGAACATGTAAACTACACACCGAAAGACCAGTGCTCCAACCCTCGTCCCCCACCCAGGACTTGAACCCTGACCTTGTTGCTGTGAGGCCACCGTGCTAAGCACCGCATCACCATGAGTTTTGATTTGATGGTTCTGAGACCCACAGATTAGACAGTTTTTTTTTCTTTGTTGTGTTTGTATTGATTTTTTTTTTCCGTACACTCGATCTGGGATGGAATTCTCCACACAGAAACCGGGAGTTCCCAAACCACATCCACCACATGGGAGACATAGTCTCTCCAGCAGGTCCAGGGTCTACCTCTAGGTCTCCTCCTGGTGGGACGGAACCAGAACACCCCACCTGTGAGGGAGGTATCCTAATCAGATGCCCGAACCACCCCAGGCTGGCTTCTCTCCACCTGGAGGAGGAACGTCTCTACTCAGAGCTCCTCCCTCTGTCTCTGAGGGAGGAGCTTAGCTCAGTGGTAAACCATCTTTGGACTGAAGGGTTGTGGGTTCGAATCCTGCTGAGCTCATGCCTAAGTGTCCCTGGAGAAAACTAAATCCTGGTTACCATGGTGGGGATGTGTATCTTATTACACACACACACACACACACACACACACACACACACACACACACACACACACACACACACACACACACACACACACACACATTTTCCTTGAAAAAAAAGTCTGAATTTACTTTTTCAGAGTTTTTTTATTACAAGAAAGTTTTAAAAAATCAAACTTTACAAAAAAAGAAAAAAAGACTTTTTTCTATTTATTTTTATTGTTTTAGAAAATAACCTTTAAATCTCGTAACAGTGGATTGAACCTTCTGTTGCTATGGTTACCAGCCAGGCACAGTACTAAAAACAGTTTTAGATATATTTTTTCTACTTTACAACATTTGTTTCTTATTTTTTTTAATTATGGTGTAAAACTATAAATAATAATGCTGTTCGTTCCTTCTTCCACTTATCTGGAGACGTGTCGCAGTGGCGACAGCCTCAGACGGGAACCCCAACTTCTCTGACCGCAGAGAACCACCCACAGCTGGTTACCATGGTGAGGGTAGCAACGTAGATCCTGGTTACCATGGTGAAGGTAGGAACGTAGATCCTGGTTACCATGGTGAGGGTAGGAACGTAGATCCTGGTTACCATGGTGAGGGTAGGAACGTAGATCCTGGTTACCATGGTGAGGGTAGCAACGTAGATCCTGGTTACCATGGTGAGGGTAGCAACGTAGATCCTGGTTACCATGGTGAGGGTAGGAACGTAGATCCTGGTTACCATGGTGAGGGTGGGAACATAGATCCTGGTTACCATGGTGAGGGTAGGAACGTAGATCCTGGTTACCATGGTGAGGGTACGAACGTAGATCCTGGTTACCATGGTGAGGGTGGGAACATAGATCCTGGTTACCATGGTGAGGGTAGCAATGTAGATCCTGGTTACCATGGTGAGGGTAGGAACGTAGATCCTGGTTACCATGGTGAGGGTAGGAACATAGATCCTGGTTACCATGGTGAGGGTGGGAACGTAGATCCTGGTTACCATGGTGAGGGTGGGAACATAAATCCTGGTTACCATGGTGAGGGTAGGGTATTGTCCACCGTGACAATATGGGTGCGGAACAGAGCCCACCCTGACTGGATGTGCCCCCCCTCTTCCGGTACCCGTGAGTTTGAACCTCTCTCTGACGGAACGATTAATATAAATAATAATAAATAAAAATAAATATCAAAATAAAACAAACTGCTGCAGTTTAAAGCCGCCTCATCTCCACGGAGATGGTTACCACGACGACGCCCGCATCACAACACGAAGGCACCGAAGAAGCTCTTTCCTTCGCCGGTGTCCACGTCGGCGAGCGGGTGCGTCTCCGTCCACAGGCGGTCGCCCCTCCGCAGCTGGAAAGCCGCACCCAGGTAGATGCTCGAGTACCACGCGGGGCCGCCGTGCCCGCACGATGACCTAACTGCGCCCATTAGGGACACGTTAGTCCCCACCGAGTCGGACCAGCGCCAGATCCGGTGGCTGACGAATCGAGGCTCGGCGTCGTGGTTACAGAAGAGTCGAAAAGAAGCCTGGGAGTAAACGAAGAAGATGCCGCTCTGAGGGACGATCATGTCGTTCTCCTCCAGACGGAACCCGCCGTGAAGGAAGCCCTGAGTCTGCTGGGGGGTCCACTGGAGGACCGAGTCGTCTTCATCCTCACACGTTCCTGTGGGGGGGAAACGGAAACACGGTTACCATGGAAACCTCTGAGAAAACACACAGGTCCAGGGTCTGAAAAAAGACACGGGGATCCCACCGGGTGAGTAGGTTCCTTTACCAACTGGTCTGTTCTCTTTAAACTTTAACACAGTGGCCTCACAGCAAGAAGGTCAGGGTTCCAGTTCCAGAATGGCTTGGATCACTGGTCTGTCTGTGTGTAGTTTGCCTGTTCTCCCCGTGTATGTGTGGGTTCTCTCTGGTTTCCTCCTGAATCAGGCCAGAGACTGACCAACGTTTCCCTAATGGACACTGGGCGTGCCGGAACCCGGTAGGACCCGGTAGAACCCGGTAGGACCCCGGTAGGACCCGGTAGAACCCGGTAGGACCCCGTAGAACCCACTGGGACCTGGTAGAACCCGGTAGGACCCGGTAGAACCCACTGGGACCCGGTAGAACCCGGTAGGACCCGGTAGAACCCACTGGGACCCGGTAGAACCCGGTAGAACCCGGTAGAACCCGGTAGGACCCGGTAGAACCTGGTAGAACCCACTGGGACCCGGTAGAACCCGGTAGGTCCCGGTAGAACCCGGTAGGACCCTGTAGAACCCACTGGGACCCGGTAGAACCCGGTAGGACCCTGTAGAACCCACTAGGACCCGGTAGAACCCGGTTAAAGACGGGCTTACCTTCCAGGTGAACGGCTGCTTTTGATTGGCTGATGACTTTTCCCAGCATGCTGTGTGAGTCTGAGGAGAGAAAAAAAAAAGAGACTTAAATCCTGAACACACACACACACACACACACACACACACACACACACACACACACACACACACAGATACATACACATACACACACACACACATAGATATACACACACACACAGATAGATACACACACACACACACACACACACACACACACACACACACACACACAGATACACACACACACACATATATACACACATACATAAACACACACACACACACACAGATACACACACACACACATACAGATACACACACACTCAACCACAGACACACACACTAAACCACACACGCACACACTCAGACACACACACACACACACACACACACACACACAGATGCACACACACTCAACCACACACACACACACACACACACACACACATAGACACACACACACACTCAACCACAAACACACACACATACACACACACATACACTCAGACACACATACACACACACCTGGCCCCTCCCCTCCTGCTGCTTCTTCTTTTTTTTGTTCAACCTGTAAAAAAAATAAAAATTTAAAGGAAGTCAAACTTTCAACCAATCAGAAGCAGAGACAAATTAAATCTCACACACACCTTACTGCGCATGTCCGCGGCTCCCCCACAGATCCATAACAGCAGCCCCAACATGCAGAGCCCCCCTCCCAGCATGAGGAACCCCCCCAAACAGACCCTCCTGTCTCTGACTGTGAGCTCCATGTTGTGGTGCAGACCTGTGTACCCTGCCCTTTATAGCCTTCAGGGAGGGGCGGGGCGGGGTGCGCAGGGGAAACCCCACTGACGTCACCATGGAAGCACGTGCGGGGAGGTTGGAAAGCGATGCGCGTGCGTGAGATGAGGTATGAAATGTTTCTGTTTCCTTTTGTTTTTATTAAAACAGGAAGTTTTAAGGTGTTTCTCTGGTTTTTTTGTTTGTTTGTTTCGGGTTTTTTTTGTATTGAGAGGAGTTTTTTGTTGTTGTTTTTTTTTTTGTCTTAAATGCACTCTTGAAGAATACAGGGTGGCATATTTCCTTTTTCTTTCTTTGAGCCGGGGGTGGGCAGCACGGTGGCATCACAGAAAGAGGTTGTGGGTTCAGGTCCCAGGTGGGGACGAGGTTTGGAACACTGTCCTTTCTGTGTGGAGTTTACATGTTCTCCCCGTGTCTGCATGGGTTTCCTCCGGGTACTCCGGTTTCGTCCCACCCTCCGAAGACATGCATGCTAGGTTGATTGGCCGGTGCTAAATTGCCGCTAGGAATGAGTGTGTGTGTGGATGGCTGTATGTGTGGCCCCCCGACAGACTGGCGACCTGTTTGGGTTGTACTCTGCCCTTCGCCTTAAATCAGCCGGGATGGGCTCCTGCACCCATCGCAACCCCATAAGGGACAGATGGATAAGAAGATGACTGACTGAGCCGGGGGTCTCTCAGGTAACGTGTCAGTTCTCTTGCTTGTTGTGGGTTAGAGAGCATCCTGATTGGGTGGATTGGGCGGGGTGAGGTGGGGGAGTCATATTTATCCAATACATTTCATTTGGATTAATTTTGTCTCAACAGGCTGATTTTAGCTGGGTTACACCCTGAACAGGACACCAGTCTGTCGTAGGACCACACAGGGTTTGCCTTTCTGAGGCTGCTGACCTGGATAAGAGGTACACGATGAATTGAGAAAAAAAAAAGTTAAATGAGGTCGTTTATTTAACCTCAAAGTGAGAAGGTCAGGGTAGAACCAGTAAACATGATGGTAGAAACCCAGGTGGGGACGAGGCTTGAATCGTTGTTCTTTCTGTGTGTAGTTTGCATGTTCTCCTCTTGTATGTGTGTGTTTTCTCTGGTCAGTCAGTCACCTTCTTATCCATCCCTTACGGGGTCACAGGGGGTGGCGGAGCCCATCCCAGCTGATTTAAGGTGAGGGCAGGGTACACCCCGAACAGGACGTCAGTCTGTCGCGGCGGGGCCACACACACTCAGTCTCACAGACACACACACTCAGTCTCACACACACACACACACACACACACACACACACACACACACACACTCACCGGCCAATCAACCTAGCATGCATGTCTTTGGAGGATGGGAGGAAACCGGAGTACCTGGAGGAAACCCACACAGACATGGGGAGAACATGTAAACTCCACACAGAAAGGACAGTGTTCCAAGCCTCGTCCCCACCCGGGACTTGTGTTCTAACCACAGCGTTTCCTCCTCGTCGTTCTCTACTTGATTTAATCGTGTGTGTCCGAACACTGAAGCAGCGTAAAAACAGAGGCTAGGTGGAAGAGAGCTGGGACCGTGTGTGTGTGTGTGTGTGTCTATGAGTATGTGTGTGTGTGTGTTTGTTTTTCCAACAAATAAAAACAACCAAACTTTTTTTTTTTTACCATAAACTTTATTATTTTTTAAAAGTAAATATTATAAAATATTATTAATATTAAAATGTAAATAAAATGAGGTCAAAATGGCGGCTGAACATGTGCCCCGCCCACAAATAATTTTTCCCCAATCTGTTTGTCTGAAGCACAATCTATTCAGTTCCTGATTGGCTGGAGGGAATACGCCCACTTAAATCCATTGACGCCCACTTCCGGTAAGCCGAAGTGGGCATCCACATGCGGTGGGTGTCAGTGGGCGTCACCATTCTGATTTCCCTCAGGAACAGAATGGAAGTCGCCATTGTCACCAGCCAACCAGGAGCCGAATAGATCATCCAATCAGGAGCTGAATAGATCAGACAATCAGGAACTGAATAGATCAGACAATCAGGAACTGAATAGATCAGACAATCAGGAACTGAATAGATCAGCCAATCAGGAGCCGAATAGATCATCCAATCAGGAGCTGAATAGATCATCCAATCAGGAGCTGAATAGATCAGCCAATCAGGAGCTGAATAGATCAGACAATCAGGAGCTGAATAGATCAGCCAATCAGGAACTGAATTGATCAGCCAATCAGGAGCTGAATAGATCATCCAATCAGGAGCTGAATAGATCAGACAATCAGGAGCTGAATAGATCAGCCAATCAGGAGCTGAATAGATCAGACAATCAGGAACTGAATAGATCAGACAATCAGGAGCTGAATAGATCAGCCAATCAGGAGCCGAATAGATCAGCCAATCAGGAGCCGAATTGATCATCCAATCAGGAGCTGAATAGATCAGCCAATCAGGAGCTGAATAGATCATCCAATCAGGAACTGAATAGATCAGCCAATCAGGAGCTGAATCGATCAGCCAATCAGGAGCTGAATAGATCAGACAATCAGGAGCTGAATAGATCAGCCAATCAGGAACTGAATAGATCAGCCAATCAGAAGCTGAATAGATCATCCAATCAGGAGCTGAATAGATCAGACAATCAGGAGCTGAATAGATCAGCCAATCAGGAGCTGAATAGATCAGCCAATCAGGAACTGAATAGATCAGCCAATCAGGAGCTGAATAGATCATCCAATCAGGAGCCGAATAGATCAGCCAATCAGGAGCCGAATTGATCAGCCAATCAGGAGCCGAATAGATCAGCCAATCAGGAGCCGAATAGATCAGCCAATCAGGAGCCGAATAGATCATCCAATCAGGAGCCGAATAGATCATCCAATCAGGAGCTGAATAGATCAGCCAATCAGGAGCCGAATAGATCATCCAATCAGGAACTGAATAGATCAGCCAATCAGGAGCTGAATAGATCATCCAATCAGGAGCCGAATTGATCAGCCAATCAGGAGCCGAATAGATCATCCAATCAGGAGCCGAATAGATCAGCCAATCAGGAGCTGAATAGATCATCCAATCAGGAGCTGAATAGATCAGACAATCAGGAGCTGAATAGAACAGCCAATCAGGAGCTGAATAGATCAGACAATCAGGAGCTGAATAGATCATCCAATCAGGAGCTGAATAGATCATCCAATCAGGAGCTGAATAGATCATCCAATCAGGAGCTGAATAGATCAGACAATCAGGAGCTGAATAGATCAGCCAATCAGGAGCTGAATAGATCATCCAATCAGGAGCTGAATAGATCATCCAATCAGGAGCTGAATAGATCAGACAATCAGGAGCTGAATAGATCAGCCAATCAGGAACTGAATAGATCATCCAATCAGGAGCTGAATCGATCAGCCAATCAGGAGCTGAATAGATTTGGGGGCGGGAACATTCATGCCCTCCTGCTATCCGATCTGAAACGCCCCCCAGTACGTCCTATCGTTGCTGAACTCCCCTTTGACCTCTAGGCTCACACTATCATTTGCTCCTAGTTTAACCAATCGGGTGACCCCCAGTGACCTCCCTGCTGACCCGACCACCTCCACCAACATTCTCCGATCTTTTCCAGGTTTGGGGTTCCGACTCAGAACCACGGAAAGATGGCGCTTCTGTTCCTGTTCGTCAGAAAAATGGACGTTTGCGTAGAAGAAATAAACGCCGGGCGATCGACAGGAGATGGAGTTGTTCTGGAGAGAGAGAGAGCTGGACGAGGAAGAGATGTGATTGGACCATGAGTTCCTGTCGTGTGCTGTGGAGAAGACACACTGTTAGACAGCCAATCACACGACAGGATATGGACTCTTATTTATGAAGCTAAAAATACATGTAGACGGAATTTTTCAGATTATAAGTCACACCATATTGGAGTCGAACAGGAGTAAAAATGACATTTTTGGAGGAAATTCTGTTACGCTTGGATCTGCGATCTCCTTCTTTTGGTCATCACCGTCACTGGTTACCATGGTGAGGGTAGAAACGTAGATCCTGGTTACCATGGTGAGGGTAGAAACGTAGATCCTGGTTACCATGGTGAGGGTAGGAACGTAGATCCTGGTTACCATGGTGAGGGTAGCAACGTAGATCCTGGTTACCATGGTGAGGGTAGGAACGTAGATCCTGGTTACCATGGTGAGGGTAGGAACGTAGATCCTGGTTACCACGGTGAGGGTAGGAACGTAGAGCCTGGTTACCATGGTGAGGATAGGAACGTAGATCCTGGTTACCATGGTGAGGGTAGGAATGTAGATCCTGGTTACCATGGTGAGGGTAGGAACGTAGATCCTGGTTACCATGGTGAGGATAGGAATGTAGATCCTGGTTACCATGGTGAGGGTTGGAACGTAGATCGACTGATAAATCAGACCCATGCTGCATCCTAACTATTGCGGACACTGCACTACTCCATCTAGATCTGTATATGTGTGTGTGTGTGTGTGTGTGTGTGTGTGTGTAACTCACATATGATCAACTCAATGTAAGAAGATTCTGAAAGATAAAAAAATAATCGTTATTATTTGAATCAAACATTTAAATCTAATTTAAAATCTTACTTGAAGGATTGAAGCCAATTTTCAGATTATCTAAAAAAAAAAAACAAAGAAACTTTTTAAACCCCTTTCAAAATAAAAAGTAAAAGGTAAATATTTCAGAATAAAAGCAGGATTCACCTGGTGGAGAAGAGACATCCATCATGTGGAAAGAAGAAGAAAAACTTTCCTACAAAAAAGAATAAAAAATTAAAGTTTGCTTCTCTCTGGTGGTTGAATTTGGAACAGCGTCAATTTTTTTTTAAGTTGTAAATAAAATACGGAAGCTCAGAGCGGCCATACAGAAAAACTTTATCAAGTCTATTTGGTTTTAGACAGAAACGATCTGGTCAGGATGCCAAACGAGCGCCTCGCTGGTGAGGTGTTACGGGTTTGTCTCACCAAGAGGAGACCAAGGGGCAGAACCTGGACCTGCTGGAGAGACCTACCCTCACCATGGTAACCAGGACCTACGTTCCTACCCTCACCATGGTAACCAGGATCTACGAACCTACCCTCACCATGGTAACCAGGATCTACTTTCCTACCCTCACCATGGTAACCAGGATATACGTTCCTACCCTCACCATGGTAACCAGGATCTACGTTCCTACCCTCACCATGGTAACCAGGATCTACATTCCTACCCTCACCATGGTAACCAGGATCTACGTTCCTACCCTCACCATGGTAACCAGGATCTACGTTCCTACCCTCACCATGGTAACCAGGATCTAGGTTCCTACCCTCACCATGGTAACCAGGATCTATGTTCCTACCCTCACCATGATAACCAGGATCTACGTTCCTACCCTCACCATGGTAACAAGGATCTACGTTCTTACCCTCACCATGGTAACCAGGATCTTTGTTCCTACCCTCTCCATGGTAACCAGTATCTACGTTCCTACCCTCACCGTGGTAACCAGAGTCTATGTTCCTACCCTCACCATGGTAACCAGGATCTACATTCCTACCCTCACCATGGTAACCAGGATCTACGTTCCTACCCTCACCATGGTAACCAGGATCTACGTTGCTACCCTCACCATGGTAACCAGGATCTATGTTCCTACCCTCTCCATGGTAACCAGGATCTACGTTCCTACCCTCACCATGGTAACCAGGATCTACGTTCCCACCCTCACCATGGTAACCAGGATCTACGTTCCTACCCTTACCATGGTAACCAGGATCTACGTTCCTACCCTCACCATGGTAACCAGGATCTATGTTCCTACCCTCACCATGGTAACCAGGATCTTTGTTCCTACCCTCACCATGGTAACCAGAATCTACGTTCCTACCCTCACCATGGTAACCAGGATCTATGTTCCTACCCTCTCCATGGTAACCAGGACCTACATTCCTACCCTCACCATGGTAACCAGGATCTACGTTCCTACCCTCACCATGGTAACCAGGATCTTTGTTCCTACCCTCACCATGGTAACCAGAATCTATGTTCCTACCCTCACCATGGTAACCAGGATCTTTGTTCCTACCCTCACCATGGTAACCAGAATCTACGTTCCTACCCTCACCATGGTAACCAGGATCTATGTTCCTACCCTCTCCATGGTAACCAGGATCTACGTTCCTACCCTCACCATGGTAACCAGGATCTACGTTCCTACCCTCACCATGGTAACCAGGATCTACGTTCCTACCCTTACCATGGTAACCAGGATCTACGTTCCTACCCTCACCATGGTAACCAGGATCTATGTTCCTACCCTCACCATGGTAATCAGGATCTTTGTTCCTACCCTCACCATGGTAACCAGAATCTACGTTCCTACCCTCACCATGGTAACCAGGATCTTCGTTCCTACCCTCACCATGGTAACCAGGATCTACGTTCCTACCCTCACCATGGTAACCAGGATCTACCTTTCTACCCTCACCATGGGTAACCAGGATCTACATTCCTACCCTCACCATGGTAACCAGGATCTACATTCCTACCACTCACCATGGTAACCAGGCTCTACATTCCTACCCTCACCATGGTAACCAGGATCTACATTCCTACCCTCACCATGGTAACCAGGATCTACATTCCTACCCTCTCCATGGTGTGGGCGGTGAGCGAAAGAACAAGCTCAAGGTTACCAGCGGCTAAAATGTGCTGCTTCTGCAGGGTGGCTGGACTCTCACTCAGAGATAGAATGAGGAGCTCTTTCATTCAGGAGGAGCTCGGAGTAGAGCCGTTGCCCCTC
Source organism: Neostethus bicornis (assembly GCA_902685375.1). Classification (NCBI taxonomy): domain Eukaryota; kingdom Metazoa; phylum Chordata; class Actinopteri; order Atheriniformes; family Phallostethidae; genus Neostethus; species Neostethus bicornis. Next base: position 10,236,875 of record LR738541.1, on the reverse strand, counting down.
TAGATCGGGTGGTTCAGGCATCTGGTCAGGATGCCTCCCTCACTGGCTAAGTGCTCCGTCGCACCAAGAGGAGACCAAGAGGCAGACTCCGGACCTGCTGGAGAGACTATGTCTCACAGCTGGACAGGGAACACCTCGGGATCCTCCTGTGTGAACTGGAGGATGCAGGCAGAGTGAGAGAAGCCGAGGTTTCCTGTCTGAGGCTGTTGCCCTCGACGACCCGGCCTCAGATAAGCAGAAGAAGAAGAATACCTTTATTAGTCCCACAATGGGGAGAGAGGAGGTGTTGGCTCAGTGGTAGAGTGTTTGTTTTTAGAACAGGAGAAGTCGGTTTGAATCCCATTGAGCCCCCTAGGTGTCCCTGGACCAGACACCGAACGCTCCAGTTACTCCCACCATATGGGGCCGTCATGGCAGCCTGCTGTGGTGCAATGCAGCACAGGGATTTCGATGGAACTCTCATAACATACTAGGAGTGTCCAGACTGAGGAGTCCTCTGTGTTTGATCTACTGTCCCGTTTCCATCAGGTTGAAGAACAGATATAAAGCTGTAGAGTAGAATAAGGGAGGGATCTCTCCTTCATGTGGATCCTCATCAGGTTTTTCCTCACATGTTCGGTTGATTGGCTGCTATGAAATTACCCGTAGGAATGAGTGTGTGTGGTCCTTCGACAGACTGTTGACCTGTTCAGGGTGTACCCTGCTTCTCGTCTGTAATCGGCTGGGATAGATTCTGGCTACCCGGGAATATCGGGAATAAACGGTTGATAAGACGGATTGAAACCGGATTGAGACGGTGTCTCCTCCTGGGTTCACTGACCTCCGTTTGTTTGGGCATCTTAGACACTAAGAAAGTCACGGTGATCGCCATGGAAACGGTGAGCAGAGCGCACCACACGTACAGCAGGAGGGGATTATGGGATGTCCTCATCCGAGATTCCATTCTGTTAAAAACACACACAAAGAGACGGAATTTAAAATGTTTAAATGGTTTAACACACACACACACATATACACACTCATACACACACATATACACACTCATACACACACATACACACACTCATACACACATACTCATAGATACACACACACACACATACACTCTCATACACACATATACACACTCATACACACATACTCATAGATACACACACACACACACATACACACACACTCATACACGCATACTCATAGATACACACACACACACACATACACACACTCATACACACATATACACACTCATACACACATACTCATAGATACACACACACATACACACACTCATACACACATACTCATAGATATACACACACACACACACACAATCATACACATACAGATACATACACACACATACATACACTCATACACACACATACACACTCACACACACATACACACTCACACACACATACACACTCACACACACATACACACTCACACACACATACACACACACACACATACATACATACATACATACATACACTCATACACACAAACACACACACACACTCATACACACACACATACATACACACACATATACACACTTACATACACTCATATAATCACAGACACATGCACACACACACAGATACACACATGCAGAAAAACACACACACATACATACAAACACACATACACACACACAGATACACACACAAATATGCACACATACACACACACACACACACACACAGATACATACACACACATACACACACTCATATACACACACTCTCATAGACACGCACACACACACACTTATACACACACTCATACACAGAGAAAAACACAAATACACACCCACTCACACACATGCACACAACATCCTCTCAGAGACCTTTAAACGCATCTTGTTTATCTTACATCCTACGCACTCCACCCCCAGACACACACACACACACACACACACACACACACACTGATTCCCAGGCTAACATGCTACCATCACCATGGTAACCTGGATCTACGTTCCTACCCTCACCATGGTTACTAGGATCTACGTTCCTACCCTCACCATGGTTACCAGGATCTACGTTCCTACCCTCACCATGGTAACCAGGATCTACGTTCCTACCCTCACCATGGTAACCAGGATCTACGTTCCTACCCTCACCGTGGTAACCGGGATCTACGTTCCTACCCTCACCATGGTAACCAGGATCTATGTTCCTACCCTCACCATGGTAACCAGGATCTATGTTCCTACCCTCACCATGGTAACCAGGATCTATGTTCCTACCCTCACCATGGTAACCAGGATCTACGATCCTACCCTCACCATGGTAACCAGTGTGGGTGGTGGCCGAAAGAACAACATCCGGTAACAAGTGGTTGAAATGATCTTCCTCTGCAGGGTAGCTCAGCTCTCACTCAGAGATAGAGGGAGGAGCTCAGAGTCGAGCCGTTGCTCCTTCGGGTCGAGAGAACCCAGATGGGGTGGTTCGGGCATCTGGTTAGGATGCCTCCCTTGCTGGTGAGGTGTTCAGTCCCACCAGGAGGAGACCCAGAGGCAGACCCCAGACCTGCTGGAGAGACTATGTCTCACAGCTGGACAGGGAACACCTCAGGATCCTTCTGGGTGAGCTGGAGGATGCAGCCGGGGTGAGAGAAGCCTGGGCTTCCAGTCTGAGGCCGTCGCCCTCGGTGACCCGGCTCCAGATAAGCAGAACACAACAGAATGGAATTATGATCTGGTTTTACCGGTCAGACCAAGGGTCGGGATTTGCTTTAAAACGCCTTTAAAGAAACAAAATCATTCAAATTTTGTTTACTTTTATATTTTAAACACTTACATTTTGCATTTTTTGAAGGAATTTAATCCAAATTTTCTTTCAAACGAGCCTAAAAAACAGAAAAATCCATTGAGTTGAGTTTTCATGATGAAGCTGGTTTTACTGGTAATAAAGAGGTACTCACCGTAGTGCTGCTGATCCTCTTCTGTGTCTCTGCTAAAAGTTTTCCTCCACTCTGAGGAGTGGGCAGGCCCCAAACGGGCAGGGAGATGAAACACAAGCAGGTGGAGCCCCTCGTTAGGGAATTTCAGATCAATAACGTCACAGTAGGTAACCACGGTAACCCAACTTCTTCCTCCACAGTGACCTATAATCATCACCAGCATCCACGTTGGCAGGAAATGGATCCCCATGTCCACTTTGATATGTTTAATCTATGTGGATTAAAGTTATTGACCCTCCACATGAGCGGACGCTGCTCTCTGATTGGTTGTTTACAGTGAAATTAAAAACCAAATTTCTTTGAAATGGAAAACAGAAGTGAAAGTTTAAAAAGTCAAAGAATCAGTTTCTCTTTTAGTTTTTTGTTTTAAAATAAACACGTAAATAATTTTAAATCATGGCAGGTTTAAAAAGAGGCAGCTGGGGGAAGAGGAGAGGAAGAAGAGACACACACAGTGGGGAGCCCTTTATGGGCTGGTGGCAAGGTGGTGTGTCAGTGAGGGGCGAGGCTCCCTTGAAAAGAGACGTGGGGCGCCATATCATGTCAGTTTCTTCCATCTAACCCTATCTCCTGCATCCTCTTCAGTCACACTAACTATCTTCATGTCTTCCTTCACTGTATCCATGAACCTCCTCTTTGGTCTTCCTCTAGTCCTCTTTCCTGGTGGTTCCAAATCCAGCATCCTTCTTCTGATGTACTCTCTCTCTCTCCTCTGCACATGTCCAAACCATCTCAGTCTGACCTCTCTGACTTTAAAACCTCTAACATGTGCTGTTCCTCTGATCCTGTCCATCCTGGTCACTCCCAGAGAGATCCTCAGCATCTTCATCTCTGATACAAACATCTCTGTTTCCTGTCTTTGAATCAGTGACACTGTCTCTAGACCAATCAGCATGGCCGCTCTCACCACACTGTCTCTAGACCAATCAGCATGGCCGCTCTCACCACACTGTCTCTAGACCAATCAGCATGGCCGCTCTCACCACTCTGTCTCTAGACCAATCAGCATGGCCGCTCTCACCACACTGTCTCTAGACCAATCAGCATAGCCGCTCTCACCACACTGTCTCTAGACCAATCAGCATGGCCCCTCTCACCACACTGTCTCTAGACCAATCAGCATGGCCGCTCTCACCACACTGTCTCTAAACCAATCAGCATGGCCGCTCTCACCACACTGTCTCTTAACCAATCAGCATGGCCGCTCTCACCACACTGTCTCTAAACCAATCAGCATGGCCGCTCTCACCACACTGTCTCTAGACCAATCAGCATGGCCGCTCTCACCACACTGTCTCTAGACCAATCAGCATGGCCGCTCTCACCACACTGTCTTTGGACCAATCAGCATGGCCGCTCTCACCACACTGTCTCTAGACCAATCAGCATGGCCGCTCTCACCACACTGTCTCTAGACCAATCAGCATGGCCGCTCTCACCACACTGTCTCTAGACCAATCAGCATGGCCGCTCTCACCACACTGTCTCTAGACCAATCAGCATGGCCGCTCTCACCACACTGTCTTTGGACCAATCAGCATGGCCGCTCTCACCACACTGTCTCTAGACCAATCAGCATGGCCGCTCTCACCACACTGTCTCTAGACCAATCAGCATGGCCGCTCTCACCACACTGTCTCTAGACCAATCAGCATGGCCGCTCTCACCACACTGTCTCTAGACCAATCAGCATGGCCGCTCTCACCACGGTTCTCTACACTTTTCCTTTCATTTCATCTGAAACTCTTCTATCACACATCACACCTGATACTTTCCTCCACCCGTTCCAGCCTGCCTGCACACGCTTCTTCACCTCTTTTCCACACTCTCCATTGCTCTGGACTGTTGATCCTAGATACTTAAAATCTTCCCCCTTCTTTTTCTCTTCTCCCTGTAACCTCACTTTTGAATGATGTTTTAAATGTTTTTAAGCAGTAAATTTTAATGTGATTTAACTCTAAAATAACTTTTTTTTTTGGTTAAATAAAACCTTATGAGTCACATTAGACGTTCCTCTAGTTCTGTATTTGTTTTGTTTTATTATTAATGGATTGTTGGTGGTTTTAATGATCACACTGTGGTTAGATTTACTTTCAAATGACTCATGTTTATTTATTTTAGATTAGATTTGGTGTTCCCCAAATGACCCCCTCTCATCTGGAACACTCCTTCCCTCCTATCCTGCCCTCAGAACTAATGTGGCACACCTGGTCCCAATCCTCAGGTGTGTATTTAAGCCCTGCTGTCCCTCACTTGAGACCTGCTAGATCAATCCTCTGGAGCACTGTGGTCCAGTGGCCTCCAGCACCGCCTTCATGCAGCCATGATGGTGCACCCTGCTATCCTGGTTCCTAACCCTGGCTCCTGCTGAGCTCCATACTTCTGGTTCCTCGTCCAGCCAAGCTCCAACCTTCCGGCTCCGCGTCCGGCCGAGCTCCGACCTTCCGGCCCCTCATCCGGCCGAGCCTCCAACCATCCGGTCCCGCGTCCGGCCGAGCTCCGACCTTCCGGTTCATCGTCCGGCCGAGCACCAACCTTCTGGCGAGTCACCCTGCCAAGCTCTATCCCTCTGGTCCCCTCGACAACCAGCCGAGGTCTCCCTCTGGTCACTCATCTTGCCGAGTTCTGTCTGGCTCTGCTCTTCCTTCAATTAACTTGTTAAAACTGGCTTAAATTCAATTCAGTTATAACCTTATTTGTCCGTTAGGAACTTCATTTACAGCCAGAGCGCCGGGACAACACAGTCAAATCTGGATCTCACTTCACCCCCCTCACAATCACCATGACAGAAGCAGTCCATGAGAGAGCTCCAAGCAGATACGGCTGCTTGGTGGAACAGATAGAGAGCACTTCTTCTCCACCGAGATAATCCATCTCCCCTCACAGGTGTGCCTCACACTCGGATCTGTAACGTGTCTCTGTAATGAGACAGCATGGGGCAGGACAGGTGTCCTGTTATGATCCTACTTCCTTCCTTCTGGAACGTTTCTTCCCTCTTAATCCTGCCTTATACCCTAATTCAGTACACCTGGTCCCAATGATATCTTCCTGATGTGTCCACCTGTGTCTCATCTTCCCTCTTGTTATTTCACACCTCCAACTTTTTGTGGTCAGATTGTCTGCTGTTCTGCTCTCCTGCTGCCTCCATGATGGTGATCCTCCACGTCGTCTGGTCCCCTACACATCGTGGGACATGGGGGGACGTCCTCTCAGGTTGCCACTTGCCTACCCCTCTCCCCTGCACTCCTGCTACCTCTAATAAACTAGTGCATGTGGGGCTTACATTTCCACCTTCACCACTATCTTGACAGGATACGGACCTGGAAACTCGTACCAAACAGGTAAGGAAAGCTCCTACCAGTGATGGTAAGAGAACACGTACGATTGGAAGAACCCAGTGAGAAACTACACTTTTCACAGACTGGGACCAGATCACGTCTCTCATTTAGTGACACATTCACTTTTAAACACAGACGTGTTCGAAGCTGCAGGATGGAACTGGGTCGGGTAATCTGGGTGGGTGGGGGTTGCCGACAGAATAGAATGAGGGTGTTAGTGGTGGGAGGTTAGTGGTAAGGGAGACCGGAGCGGGGCCGCCCCTCACCAGCTTCTTCTTCTTCATTCTCAGTTGACAGGAAGTGAAACTGTTTGATTTCAGCAAACAAACTTTCCCTCTTTCATTTTTTTTAGAGAAACTCCCACATAAAAACAAAAAGGTTTGATCTTATCGTCCAATCAGGATTTAGAGTTTTTATTGGTTAAATTTAACTCAATGTTTATTTACAGATACTTTATTTAACTCTTGCTGCGGAAACGTACGTGCCCGGTATCTCCAAGCAGTTCAGCTGCTGGTGCTGCTCTGAGTGGGATGGAGGTGGAACAGCAGCTTCGTCTCAGAGCCTCATCATCTTTGAAAGCTTGATGAGACCTGACCACCAATTCAGGACCGGGCGGGGAGCGCCAGGGAAGCAGAGGTTCAGACCAGAAAAGGTTTTAAGATTATTTATTTAAAACCTATTAAAATAGTTCACATGTTGGGGTGTAGCCCACCGGCATCTCCTCGTCCCGGTCCGCAGCCTTCACGTGCCCATTTGTCGTCCTAACGCAGGAACCGCCTTCGCAGGTGGGATCCGTAAAGGACACTCCGTGTCTCTTTTCAGGAGGAGCCCTCGCCGCATGGTGGCATGCAGGCTGACACGCCACCGCGCCACCAGCCCGTAGTTCAACAGGCGGGCTCCCCACTCTGTGTCCCTCCTCTTCCCCCAGCTGCCTCTTATAAACCAATCAGGGACCTCTCCATTTCTTAGCAGCAGGTAAAGTAAATAAAATAATAATAATAAAATACTCCACCTGTTTCCACGTTTTACTGGTCATGGAGTCGTCCTGCTTTGTTTACGTCCACAACCAGTTGCTAGCTCTCAGAACCAGATCCACCGTGGCTGGAGGAGTCAGTGCAGTCCCGACAGAACTGAGACTCTTTGAGCCCAGTGTCCTTGCGGTTGTCATGGGTAACATCCAGTCGCTCGCTGGCAAGATGGAGGAACTAGGGACGCTCACTCTGACCCAGCAGGAATGTGGAGGGGCCTTTTTGGTGTGCCTCATTGAAGCTCGACTCCGTGGACTCATTACGGACTGGTTTTTTAACTGTTCAGAAGTTCACACCATAAGCAGACCAGGAAGGCATCGAGGTGTTAGCACTGCAGCAGTGCTGGATGAAGAACTCACTTTTTGTACTTAAGTAAAAGTAAAAGTACCAATAAAAAAAATCTACTTAAGTAAAAGTACAAAAGTAATTGGTGTAAATTTTACTTTTTAGGTAAAAAGTAAAAGTATTCGATCATAATTCAAATGTTATTTTTTTGTGCTATAGGGTGTCACCATGGTAACCAGGATAAATACTCTGGAGCGGTGTGACCCCCCCTCTGCCGCCTCTTTTGGTCCACAAAAAAAAAGAAAGGAAAGTGGACTAGTATAGTCCAAGCTATCCCCTAGAAGGGCGAGCAAATGGGCCACCTAAATGCAGGAAAATGACACTTATTTTTTAAAATGATTTGGGGGGGAGAAGCCCCCCAGTGACTATATATTGGCTTTGTCAATGACCTCACGCCCCCCCCCTTTAGAAAATTCTAGATCCGCCCCTGCTTTGTGAAACGATGGCTCAACTTTTTATTTAGAAGTAAACACAACAAACAACGATCTTCTGACTCTTTTTAATTTGTACTAGATTTGATGATTTGTACTATATTTTTGAATGAATGCGGAAAATGTTTATTCTCGATTCTGATTGGTCCTCGATTCATGACTTCTTCTCCCGATCAACTGCTTCTTTTGATTTTGGCGATGCGGCTTCAAGATGCGCAAAAAAAAAACTGTATATTTTTTTAAATTCCTGAACGAAAATGTAACAAAAAATGTAAAACACACTTAAAATGTAGCGAAGTAAAAGTACAGGTTTTAAATTTTACTTAAAGGTCCCCTATTATGCAAAACTGACTTTTATGAGGTTTTAACCTTTTATTTTACTTAGTACTACCCCAAACAATCCCCCAAAGTGTGTTTTATTGTGATTCATGCTATTTTGAGATATTTAAAGTCAAAGTAAGGGGCGTGTTCTCCAAACCTCTAACGACTGGTGTAACATAGTGACGTACATCTGTTTTTTGTTCAGCCCCCTGCAGCTCAAACACCCTCCCCCACTTCTACCTGCTCTCCACCCTGATATCTACTCTGTAATCTCACAATGAATATGGGTTAGCATGTTTACCAGTCTGCTACGTCTTGATGAAGTCTTCGTGGTACTTGTGCAGCATGGACTTCAAAATCTTCATCAGACTCTGGATCATAAACGTAAGGCAAAGTAACGGGGACAGCCATAGTCAAAGTTTATTCCTTCCTCCGAACCGCTTTGTTTACTCAATACGTCTCACACCTCGCCCCTCCCGCTCCACGCTGTGCTGGGTGGGTGGGGAAATCACAATGAATGACAACCAATCGCAACCAACGGGGCGGGTCCCGGGAAAAAAAAAATAAAAAAAGACTGAAACAAGCTGTTTTGACTTCCGGGTCTGAAACTGCGCTCCTAAACAGGGTAGTATTTAAAAACTATTGTGTTGAGATTGTGGCGGAATGTAAAATTATGCATATCAGATACATAGCACAGGATAAAATAAGAGAAAAAAGCATAATAGGGGACCTTTAAAGTATAGTGCAGACACACAATTTTTTTACTTAAGTACAGTAACGAAGTACATTTACTTCGTTACGTTCCACCGCTGCAATGCAGGATCAAATTTCCTTTCGGAATTAATAAAGTGTTTTCAATTCAAAGACACCAGGGGGCGATAACAAAAATAACTACATCTCCAAGCAGCTCTAAAAACACTGGATTTTTAAAAATAAATAAATAATTAAAACGTAAAAGTAAATGTTTTTATTTATTTAATGTGTATTTATTTTAGCTTCTGGACCGGTTGGTCACTTAAGGTTATTCGCAGATCTTGATGAGGCCGCAGATTTTGTCAACAGTGGAAAAACATGGCTGCCATGCCGATGGAATTTGGTACATGACGTCATATCCGGTTCAATCAGAAATCCCGCCCTCCGTTCAGTAAACAAACAGAAAAGTAAACAAACTAAACACGCTACGGGGTTTTTTTTTTTTTTTTGGTGGAGTTCCCCTCGGTTTTTTATTGGTTGGTTTTCCACAGAAATGTTTTTATGAAGATAAACAACAAGCTTTTAAAAAGAAAAATAAAAACCAATAAAAACGTGTTTGTTTCAAACTTCCTTTTATTTGTTTCCTGTTTTAACAGAAAAAAACAAATATTTGTTCCTTGTTTTTGAAGAAGCTTCAGAAAGATGAAAAAAAAAAACTCCAAACGTTTCATCCGCAAAATTCTGTAAAAAAAAAAAATTATATTAAATAAATACTAAACATTCTGCAAAAAAATCAGACTTAATCACAAAAAATGTTTCAAAACGACATCAAAACGATCTAATTTATATTTAAATAACACATAAAATCACTTAAAATGATAAAAAAGACAATAAATAAATTCTAAGTTCTAAATTAAAACGTAAACAAACCTTTTTTTTGAGGTAAAATAACGTTTTCCTTCATGTTTTTACAAACGGCTCGTTTTAAAAACGACGTCACCGCCTCAGGGTCACCGAGCTTCCGTCGAGCTGGAAAAAAAAAATCAAAGAAAAAGGTTGTTTTCTGTTTATCCGAGGCGGGTCATGGGGGCATCCACCTCAGACGGGTAACCCAGGCTTCTCTCACCCCGGCTGCATCCTCCATCTCACCCAGGAGGATCCTGAGGTGTTCCCTGTCCAGCTGTGAGACATAGTCTCTCCAGCAGGTCCAGGGTCTGCCCCTTGGTCTTCTCCCGGTGGAACGTGCCCGAAACACCTCGCCCGCGAGGCGCTCGGGGGGCATCCTGACCAGATGCCCGAACCCACCCCTATCTGGCTTCTCTCGACCTGGAGGAGGAGCGGCTCGACACCGAGCTCCTCCCGGATGGCAGAGCTCCTCACCCGATCTCTGAGTGAGAGCCCAGCCACCCTGCGGAGGAAGCTCATTTTGGCCGCTTGTACCCGCGATCTCATTCTTTCGGTCAGCACCTATGGCTGGTTACCATGGTGAGGGTAGGGACGTAGATCCTGGTTACCATGGTGAGGGTAGGAACGTAGATCCTGGTTACCACGGTGAGGGTAGGAACGTAGATCCTGGTTACCATGGTGAGGGTAGGAACGTAGATCCTGGTTACCACGGTGAGGGTAGGAACGTAGATCCTGGTTACCACGGTGAGGGTCGGAACGTAGATCCTGGTTACCACGGTGAGGGTAGGAACGTAGATCCTGGTTACCACGGTGAGGGTAGGAACGTAGATCCTGGTTACCACGGTGAGGGTAGGAACGTAGATCCTGGTTACCACGGTGAGGGTAGGAACGTAGATCCTGGTTACCACGGTGAGGGTCGGAACGTAGATCCTGGTTACCATGGTGAGGGTAGGAACGTAGATCCTGGTTACCATGGTGAGGGTAGGAACGTAGATCCTGGTTACCATGGTGAGGGTCGGAACGTAGATCCTGGTTACCATGGTGAGGGTAGGAACGTAGATCCTGGTTACCACGGTGAGGGTCGGAATGTAGATCCTGGTTACCATGGTGAGGGTAGGAACGTAGATCCTGGTTACCACGGTGAGGGTAGGAACGTAGATCCTGGTTACCACGGTGAGGGTAGGAAGGTAGAATCAGAATCAGAATATACTTTATTGATCCCACACAGGGGAAATTTGTGTGTCACAGCAACAACTTCCTATCTGCTAAGTGAGTCGTTGTAGAGTCTGATCACGTACGGAAAGAAAGACCTCCTGTAACGAGATGTTCTCGAGCGGAGCTGTCTGAGCCTCTTGGAGAAGGAGCTCCGCTGTTCGTCCAGGAGTGGGTAGAGAGGATGGTCATGGTTTTCCATGATGGACAAAAGTTTGTTCAGTGACCTCCTCTCTACCACTGCCTCAAGTGAGTCCTGTTTGCTGCCAATGACAGAGCCAGCCAGTCTGATTAGTTTATTAAGTCTGTTGGTGTCACTGGCTGCGATGCTGCTCCCCCAGCAGATGACAGAAAAGAACAAGGTGCTGGCCACCACAGACTGGTAGAAGGTCTCCACCACAGACTGATAGAAGGTCTCCACCACAGACTGGTAGAAGGTCTCCACCACAGACTGGTAGAAGGTCTCCAGCATCTTGCCGCACACATTGAAGGACCTCAGCTTCCTTCGGAAGTAAAGTCGGCTGCAGGTCTTCTTGTACACAGCAGTACTGTTGCTCCTCCAGTTCAGTCTACTGTCGATGGTCACTCCAAGGTATTTGTACTCCTCAACCACCTCCACATCTCTACCCAGAATGTAGAGCGGCTGCAAAGCAGTCCTCCTCCTCTTCCGGAAGTCAATCACCATCTCCCTGGTCTTGTCCACATTGAGGAGTAGGTGATTCTCTCCCGCCCACACCACAAATCCATCCACCACCCTCCTGTACTCCTCCTCCTGCCCACCACTTATACACCCTACAACTGCAGAGTCATCAGAGAATTTCTGTAGGTGGCATGAATCGGAGTTGTGCTGGAAGTCTGAAGTGTACAATGTGAAGAGGAATGGAGAGAGCACCGTGCCCTGTGGGGCTCCTACACCACTTAAAACCACATCAGACCGGACTTTGCCCAGCCGGACGAACTGTGGCCTGTCCGTCAGGTAATCAGTGATCCAGGAGACGGCGGACGCACCAGCACCCATCAGCCGCAGCTTATCACCCAGTAATGAGTGCTGGATGGTGTTAAAGGCACTAGAGAAATCAAAGAAGGTGATTCTCACCATGCCTCCACCGCCATCCAGATGTGAATGAGCTCGTTGCAGCAGATGGATGACAGCGTCGTCAACACCCAGGCGTGGCTGGTAGGCAAACTGCAGGGGGTCCAGAGAGGAATTCACCAGCGGTCTCATGTGGGCTAACACCAGCCTCTCCAGCACTTTCATCACATGAGATGTGAGGGCAACTGGACGGAAATCCTTGAGGTGAGATGAAGATGGTTTCTTGGGTACAGGGACCAGGCACGATGTCTTCCAGAGAAGCGGAACCCTCTCCAGCCTGAGGCTCAGGTTGAAGAGGTGCTGGAGAACCCCACACAGCTGGAGCGCACAGGTCCTCAGGGTATGGGGGTTGATGCCATCTGGGCCGGCTGCTTTGTGCTGGTTTAGCTTCTCCAGCTGTTTCTTCACCTGAAAGGTGGTCACAGTCAAACGGTTGGGTGGGGGGGGTTTAGGCACTAGTCCATTGGATAGCTGAGAAGGAGCAGACGCTGGTAGCAGGTGTGGTGAAAGGTAGGGAAGAAGAGGTAGTGGCATTTGTAGAGCTAAACCTGTTGAAGAAGGTATTAAAGTCATTAGCTCTATCTTTGCCACCACTAGTGGGTCTGCTTCTTCCCCCATATCCTGGTTACCATGGTGAGGGTAGGAACGTAGATCCTGGTTACCATGGTGAGGGTAGGAACGTAGATCCTGGTTACCATGGTGAGGGTAGGAATGTAGATCCTGGTTACCATGGTGAGGGTAGGAACGTAGATCCTGGTTACCATGGTGAGGGTAGGAACATAGATCCTGGTTACCATGGTGAGGGTAGGAACGTAGATCCTGGTTACCATGGTGAGGGTAGGAACGTAGATCCTGGTTACCATGGTGAGGGTAAGAACGTAGATCGACTTGTAAATCGAGAGCTTTACTTTTCGGTTCAGCTCTCTCTTCACCACGACGGACCGATGCAGTGTCCTAGTTATTGATGATGCCGCACCGATCCGCCTGTCGATCTCCCGCTCCATCCTTTCCCACTCGTGAACAAGACCCCGAGATACTTAAACTCCTCCACTTGGGGCAGGACCCTGTCCCTGACCCGCAGGGGGCATGCCACCCTTTTCCGGGAGGTGCTAAAAAGATGCTTCTGTCTTAATATCTGTGTGTGTATCTATGTGTGTGTGTGTGTGTGTGTGTGTGTGACTTACAGTAGAGCATGAACCTATTGAGAGATCCCGGTTCTTCCTCCTGCAGGATGATGCAGTCTGGGCAGCCCGTCCAACCGGCTGACCAGAGCAGAGTCCGACGCTCGGGACGTCCTGTCACAAAAACACACACCTTTAAACACACAGGGTTTTTTTTAGAAGATGGAGGATGGATGGAGGGTGATGATTGGTGGATGGATGATGATTGGTGGATGGATGGAGGATGATGATTGGTGGATGGATGGAGGATGGATGGATGATGATTGGTGGATGGATGGTGGATGATGATTGGTGGATGGATGGATGGATGATGATTGGTGGATGGATGATGATTGGTGGATGGAGGATGATGATTGGTGGATGGATGGAGGATGGATGGATGATGATTGGTGGATGGATGGATGATGATTGGTGGATGGATGGATGATGATTGGTGGATGGATGGAGGATGATGATTGGTGGATGGATGGAGGATGGATGGATGATGATTGGTGGATGGACTGACCATCCAGCAGCAGGTCGTCCCGCCCCTCCAGCAGACGATACGTCCACATCTGTTTCACACACTCCTCACCTCTAAAACATAAACAATGACATCACTTCCTGTTTCTATTTCCTGTTGAACACACTTACACACACACACACACGTACACTAACACATACACACGCACACACACACACACTGATACTAAGATTTACACAAATACACTCCTACGCAAACACACACACGCTCACACTCTCTCTCCCACATACACACACACACCCACACACATAGAAACACACATACACACACACAGATACTCAGATTTATACACATACACTCCCACACAAATACACACGCTCACACTCTCTCTCTCTCTGTCTCACACACACACGCACACACGCACACTTAACACACACACAGATACTAAGATTTACACACATACACTCCCACACAAACACATACACACGCTCACACTCTGTCTCACACACACACACACACACACACATAAACACATACACACGCACGCTCACACACACGCACACTTAAACACACACACAGATACTAAGATTTACACACATACACTCCCACACAAACACACACACACGCTCACACTCTGTCTCACACACACACACACACACATAAACACATACACACGCACGCTCACACACACGCACACTTAAACACACACACAGATACTAAGATTTACACACATACACTCCAACACAAGCTCACACACATACACACACCCACTCACACACTCTCCCTCTGACACCCACACATCTTAACCCTGCGTTACTGAAGCACAGACGACCTGAATGTTTTTTTTTTTTTTGCTTACACACGCATGCGCCCCGTTAGTTTCAGGGTTCTGTTTCCAGACGTTTCCATGACGAAGAGCGTGTTGTCCAACATCTGGAACTGAAGAAGGTCGTTCTGACTCCGACTCGCGGCCGCCTGGAAAAACCACGTTCCCAGAAACTGGAAGACAGAGAGCCGGGTTTCACCAGAACCAACTGGTCTGGAGCGGATTCTTCCAGTTTGATTCTCACCTGCTGCTGGTCGAGGTCTCTGAGGACGAGGCGGTGGGAGAAGGAGCAGGGGGTCAGGATGGAAAACATCCAGGAGGAAAAGTAAAGCAGGTAGGAGCTGAGATCCAGCAGCATGGCTGCCGATGGGGTCACCACACTGAACACAGTGACCCCACGGCTGACCACCTGGGTGACCCCCCCCCCCGACAGCCCGGTGGATGATTAACCATCAGAGTAAATAAACAACCACACAGACTCCATTAATGAGTCAGGAGGCCGTCTTTTGGGCTGCCGTGATTAGGAATGGGGTGGCCTGGCTTGGCTAGGCCCCCCGCCCAGCTCCAGCTAGGTGAAATGAAGCCCCTGGGCCTTTGGGGTGAGTTTGGGGTGAGTGGCCCACCTCAGTCTGGGTCATGGCTTCCGTTACACTCTGGGCTCACCTGCAGCCGTGGGGGAAAAGTTGGCATGTCTGTCTCACAGCATGGGGATCCCGGCATTGGGGACACCTGTCCTTGGTGCTGGGGTGTCTCTGGCAGGGGGCGTCTCTTCTGCACCAGGCTACGTGGGTGGGCGCCCCTCTCTGCTCAGCCCCGAAATCCTGGCATCCAGCTCAGTGTGGGCCCGGGTTGCGTGTGTCTCTACCTCCCTCGTTCCAATCTTTTGGGGCTGGTGAGGATCTGTCAGTCCTGATAAGGACGTAGTTCACATCGGGAGTCAAACTCACACTCTGTATCACACTGTTTACTGTCTGCTATGTCCCTCTAGCTCTCAGCTCTAGTAACGTGTGTGTGTGTGTGTGTGTTCTACATCATTTCTTCTAGAAGGTTTTATTGTGTTTTAGTTTCATCTCTAATTTAATTACTTGTTTGTACTTGATTTTCTTCTCAGATAATTCAGCCGGACGAGACTTGAAACACTGTTCTTTCTGTGTGGAGTTTACATGTTCTCCCCATGTCTGTGTGGGTTTCCTCCTGGTACCCTGGTTTCCTCCCACCCTCCAAAGACATGCATGCGGGGTTGATTGGCCGGTGCCAAATTATCCCTAGGAATCAGCGTGTGTGTGGATGGTTGTGTGTGTGTGGCCCTGCTATAGACTGGCAACCTGTTCGGGGTGTATCCTGCACCTCCCTTTGAATCAGCCGGGATGGGCTCCAGCGCCCCCCACAATACCGTAAATCAAATCAAACTTTATTTATAAAGTGGTTTTCATTCAAAAAATGGAACACAATTTAAAAACCCCAGAAAAATAAGTCCCCCCACCCACAGATAAAAAACCCACTTACACACACACACACACACACACACACACACACACACACACACACACACACACACACACACACACACACACACACATACATGTACAAATACAGATAGAACACACACCCTTATATATGTACACAGGCACACACACACACATACACATCCATACATGTACAAATTCAGATAGAACACCCTCCCGCCCCCATATAGAGTATGTACACGAGCACACACACACACACACACACATCCATACATATAAAAGTACAGATTGAACACACACCTGCATATATGTACACAGACACACACACACACACACACATCCATACATGTACAAATTCAGATAGAACACACCCCCTCATACACGGTATGTACATGAGCACACACACACACACACATCCATACTTGTACAAATATAGATAGAGCACACACACCATCATACATGTACACACACCATCATACATGTACGCACACCATCATACATGTACGCACACCATCATACATGTACACACACCATCATACATGTACACACACCATCATACATGTACGCACACCATCATACATGTACGCACACCATCATTTTTAGTTCTAAATCTTCGTCCTGACACATACAAGAAAAAAAAGAAAATTTAAATTTAATGATTCAATTTTATTAATAATGACGTACAGGAACGTGCACGTACGTGCACGGAGAGCAGAATGAGTCCCAGTCTGAAAAAAAAAAAACATTCTGGAAAAAAATGCAGAGTCTGGAGGCCTCTAGGTGGCAGTGAAGGCCTTAATGGGACGCTGAGGGGGACACAAGGGGCCAGAAAGGTGGCAGTGGGGGCCATGAGGGGTCACTGGGGTTCCAAGAGGGAGTACTGTAGGCCATGAGGTGGGGGTTTGGGGACCTTAAGGTGGTGCTGAAGGCCATAATGAGATGCTGAGGGGTCAGGATGAGACTCTGGGGAGCAACGACAGGTCCCTTATCCTGGACCAGCAGTCACTAGTGAGGTGCTGGGGAGATCCAAGAGGGGCGTGAGGGGGTGCTGAGTGACGGTGGGGACCACAAAGGGAAGGTAGATTCCACAGAGGGGTGCTGGAGGCCTCGGAGTAGCAGTGGGGGCCATAATGGGGTGCTGGAAGTCACATAGGGGCGTTGTGGGGGACACAAGACGGGCGGATGGAGGTCACCAGGGAGTGCTGGGGGTGCCGGAACAGGACGGTGGGGGGCAGAAAGAAGCCTGGGGGGCCATGAGGAGGCTGTGGGGGTCAATGAAGGAATGCTGAAGGGACCAAAAAGGGGAACCTGGGGGCCTCGAGGTAGTAGTGGGGTCCATAATGGGACTCTGGGGGCCAAGAGGAGGTGGTGGGGTTCCAAGAGGGGTTGTTGGCAGGACGGTGGGTGTCAGAAGTGAATGCTGGTTGGGGGGGGGATGGGAGGGGGTCACAACGGGTCGATTCTCCTTGTACAGCAGCAGCTACGACCCTCCCTTCAGCACGGCCTCCAGCTCCCCGCTCTCCTTCAGCTCCTTGACGATATCCAGCCCCCCGATCAGCTCCCCGTTGACGTAGAGCTGCGGGTAGGTGGGCCAGTTGGAGAGGGTCTTCAAACCCTGACGGACCTCCTCGTCCTGCAGGATGTCGAAGCTCTCAAAGTCCACCTGGCTGGCGTTGAGGATCTCCAGGATCTGTTTACTGAACCCACACCGTGCCCCTTCCTCTTTACTCCCCTTCATGAACACCATGACGGGGCTCCGGCGGATCAGCGTTTGGAGACGCTGCTGGAGCGTCTCCGCTTTAGGGCAGGTGGTCTCCAGCTCGCCCGAGGCGGCCATCTCCTTAACGATGTCGAGCCCGCCGAGCAGATCCCCGTTGACGTATAGCTGCGGGTACGTGGGCCAGTTGGAGAAGGTCTTCAAACCTTCACGGACTTCAGGGTCCTGCAGGATGTCGAAGCTGCTGAACTGGATGTTTTTCTCTTTCAGCAGGGCGATGATCTGTTTACTGAATCCACATCGGGGTTCGTTGGGGGTTCCCTTCATGAACAGCATGCAGGGAGCTGAGTTGATCAGTTTTTTCAACCTCACCTGCAGCCCACTCTCTGAAACCCCCTCTTTTCCTGCTGCACCTGCTGAACTCAACAGTGAAACCTTCTGACTGAGCTGCTGCGCATGCGCACCGTCCACACGCTCTACCTGCGCCCCCTGCTGCAGCAAAATAAAAGTAGGAACGCTGGAAATTTCATATTTTTCTGAAATTTCTGGGAAACTTTCAGCTTCCAGTTTAATGAAAGTTACATGCGCATGCTCCTTAGCCAGCTCCGCCATGACGTCATTCATCTGTCCGCATTGAGGAGCCCACGCGGCCTGGAAGTGGACCACAGCCAGAGATTTACCAGCTTTAGATAAAAAGCTTTCAAATTCTTCCGCAGATTTTGCTTCCACGAGATTCGCCATTTTGTTTCTGTTTGTATGATCTTTTCCGGGTTTAAAACGTCATATCCGCCTTTGGGTCAATACTTTGTGATCGACGTGATACCAGTTTGTAGTTCTTTAAAAATGTAATTTTATTTATGAAATTACAGAAAATGTATTTAAAACACACACGCACACACTCACATGCGCGCGCATAAAACACCAAAAACTTTAATAATCCTAAAAGGCTAAAAGATTAATTTAAAAAATATTATATTTCGTCCTTTTTTTTTTTACACACTTTACAATTCTTTTGGTATTTTTTAAAAAAAAATGTTTTCTTTTTAAAAAAAAAAAAGTTTTTTTTTTTAAAAATAAAATTTAATCAAATTAATATAATTAATATTGAAAACTGCTCAAAATCTGTTTTATTTCTTATTTTTAATGTGATAAATTAAAAATAAACATGTTTGTGTGTCCCACCGATAGAGGGCAGTAGAACACAAACACACACTCAGCTGTTTTAATCCAAAGAAGAAGAAAAACGGAAGTAGTCGGACTGTAAGCTGTTAGCATTAGCATTTAGCTTCCTCACTGAAAAACCTCTTCAATCCGATGAAAAAAGAAAAACAAAAGTATTAAAAACAAAAGAAAGAGTTGGTGAGTTTTTAAAAAACAGAATAAGTTCAAAAACAAAATGCCAGCCGCTGTTTGTTTGGATTTTTACACAAAAACGCAGTTTAGGAGTTAGCTTAGCATAATGCTAACGCTGTGAGCTGCTTGTTTTTAAACGTTTTTCATTTTAATCTTTAATTAAAACAAAACAAATTAGTTTTTTTTTAACAGAAAACAAGTTTAATCTATTAGTTTTTATTAAAATTTCTGGAATCTTTCATCATGTGAACGGTTTTAATATTTTAAACTGAAATGAAATAAAACAAGTAATGAGTTTGATTTTGTTTTTAAATTTTTTTATTGAACAGTTTTTTTTCAAGATATTTGACAACAAATAAAACTTTTTTTTTAAAGTTTTAGATTTTTTGAAAATATATGAATATTGTCGCTTTTTTTCATTATTTGTTGAAAAATATGTTTTTTTTTTTAAGTCTTTAAAAAAATGTCCATATTAGTTTCACGTCCGGCTTTGACACTGAATTCCCCCCTCCTCTCGCTACCTGTTAATGTCCACCCCTTTTGGGCATGCGCAACAGAACGTAAATATCAAATAATTTGCATTAAATTATCAAAAATAGCTTCTTTTTTTAACTTTATACATAAAACTATTCCTCTGTAAGAACCCTCAAAAGGCTAGCTCCTGGTTGCCATGGAAACAAAATTCTCATCTAATCTGATATTTAATTAGAGATTTTTTTTAGGTCTTCTAAAAGCTCGCTCCTGGTTGGCAGGGCGGTTACTATTGAAACTAAAATTTAGACATAACTCAGTCAGCGAGGTGGCTTCGCTCTCACTCAGACGTAGACTGAGGAGGTCAGAGTAGAGCTGTTGCTCCTCCGGGTCGAAGAGAAGCCAGACAGGGTGGTTCGGGCATCTGGTTAGGATGCTTCCCTCTCTGGTGAGGTGTTCCGTCCCAGCAGGAGGAGACCTAGAGGCAAACCCCGGACCTGCTGGACAGGGAACACCTCAGGATCCTCCTGGGGGAGCTGGAGGATCCCTCCCGGTGGGACATGCCCAAAACCCCCTCATTCCGCCCTTTTCCAGGCGAGGACTTTGATCTTGCTTCTAATGAGGTGTGATCCCAGCAGGTGTGCTGCTGCAGGAGCATCATGGAAGAACAGGCTTCTGACATCGAGGTGACGGTGAAGACGCTGGACTCACAAAGCAGAACCTACACTGTAGGAGCTCAGGTAAGTATGAAGCCATCAGACCGGCCAGCCAATCAAACGTAAGCCCATCAGACCTGCCAGCCAATCAAACGTAAGCCCATCAGACCTGCCAGCCAATCAAACGTAAGCCCATCAGACCTGCCAGCCAATCAAACGTAAGCCCATCAGACCTACCAGCCAATCAAACGTAAGCCCATCAGACCTGCCAGCCAATCAAACGTAAGCCCATCAGACCTACCAGCCAATCAAACGTAAGCCCATCAGACCTGCCAGCCAATCAAACGTAAGCCCACCAGACCTGCCAGCCAATCAAACGTAAGCCCATCAGACCTGCCAGCCAATCAAACGTAAGCCCATCAGACCTGCCAGCCAATCAAACGTAAGCCCATCAGACCTGCCAGCCAATCAAACGTAAGCCCATCAGACCTGCCAGCCAATCAAAATAAGAAGTACGTGGAGGAAAACTTCAACCCTTTAATTCAATGGGTTTTTATGCTGAATGTGCGCAAACGATAGCGAACTAACAGCGAACAGGAAGTGGATGGTGAGTAATCTTGTTTTGTTACGTGAGTTATCACGGACGCTTTCAGCCGCTATGCCCTGTAAAGGGTTAATTACAATGGCTTCAAATCAAGAAAGTCAGAAGTTTTTTTTTTTAAATTGAAACTATTCAATGCAATACAACACAATCAGAACAAGGCCCTTAAAAACAACAAACAAACAACAACAAAAAAAACATCTCCCTGAAACTCCGGAAATAAGAAGCTCAACAAACAATTTTTTTTTTTTTAGTAAATAAATCTGCCATCCGGGCGGAGCTCGTTGTCGAGCCGCTCCTCCTCCAGGTCAAGAGGAGCCAGATGGGGTGGTTTGGGCATCTGGTCAAGATGCCTCCCGACCGCCTGGCGGTGATACATTTAACATGTCGTGTTAAATGTATCGCTCGAGCCTTGAGGTGAAGTTCGAAAGTCAGAAGTTTGAGTCTTGAAGTGGGGACAAGGCTTGAAACACTGGTCTTTCTGTGTGTAGTTCGCATGTTCTCCCTGTGTATGTGTGGATTATCTCTGGTTTAAAAACAGACATGTTAGGTTGATTGGCTGCTAGGAATGAGTGTGTGTGGCCTTGAAGCGGACTGGCGACCTGTTCGGGATGTATCCTGCCTCTCGATAGACTCTAGCACTCCTGATTGGATAAACAGCAGGAAGACGAACCGAAAACTTTCTGCATTCGCGTCGTCTGCGTTTCTGTAAAACTAAATCCAGAGCTTTACTTTTCGGCTCAGTTCTTTTCTCACCACAACGAATCGATGAAGCGTCCTAATTATTGATGACGCTTTATATTTTAAAAAGCAAACGTAATCATTAACTTTTTCAGAGTATTTTCTGCTTTGTTTCTCCTCAAACTAAAGTATCGAGATGTTACTTTTAATTGTAAAAGTTTGTACATTTTATTCTCTGTTATCTTCATCCACATCACAGGCTGTTCGGTCCTCTCATGGATCTTCATCAGTGACCTCGTCCTTGGTTTTTATTTTTGTTGCAGGGTTTTGTAAAAGTGTCACAAGGTCTCCGCCGTCGCTGCGCTGTGAATTCCTTCATGTAACTAAACCTGGGAATGAAAACAGTTTCACTGTTTTGTTTTTTTATCCAAGTACGTGCTTGACTGGTCACGAGGGATGGCTGTCGAGCAGAGGAAGACAAACAAACTAAAACTTTTATTTTTAAACTACTTAAAACAAAATATTAACTTCCTTTAAAACAATAAAATGATCTAAATCAGGGAGGACCAACTTTTTTTGTTCTAAGATCTACTTTTCAAATATCAAACCTCCTGAGATCTAACACACACACACACACAGACTTTTTTCCTTACTTACGCAGGGCTTTGGGAGGGGGAGGAGCCACATCAAAGGCTCCAAAAATCTCCAATAACACTAGAAAAAGCCGTCAGATTGAAGCTTTTTTGTGGGAAAAAAACAACAAAACCAGAGACGGACGGAGGGTCTGGACACTTTTTATTTGGTGTGTCCGTTCACGGTAGTCACGCTGCTCTTCTCATGATGGCGAGCGCCGCCTTCCTCTGCAGCACTCAGTGCAGCAGAGAGGGAGAGAGAGAGCGGCCATGTTTGCTTTCTTTTTCCACCAATATGGTTAAGACCAAATGGTATTGGTATGCCAGTCGACGCGCCTTGTGATATTCACCTTGTTGTGCCGCGACTACCCCCGTCGAGATGAGCTGCCTAGTGCTTCTGCACGTGCCCAGAACTCAGAATCCTCTCCTTCCTCCCCTACAGCTTCACTCTGTAGTTTACAGAGATGAGCTACCTAGCGCTGCTCTGCTAATGTAAACAGTTATTTTTGGGAGTTCTAGTCCAGTCGTAGCATCATCTGATGAGGTAATGGACCACGTTTATCTGTGGAGTTAGATTGTCCATGTTACCGTCGGGATCAGTGAGAACGATATGATAAAGACCAGATCAATAAAGTATCAATAAAACGTATCTAATAGAATCTAGTCCTTTCTTAAGTGAATCCCCTCGTTTGGATCGATAGGCTTAGCTGTCGAGACAGTCGCTCATCTTGACACACCGGGTTTAGTTCCTCTCTAACACCTGCTCATCTCGTTCCAGCTGACTGTGAAAGAGTTCAAAGAGCACATCGCCCCGTCGGTGGGGATCCCCGTGGACAAGCAGAGGCTCATCTACCAGGGCCGGGTCCTCCAGGACGAACGCACGCTGACCGATTACAGTCAGTCCTCCTCTGAGATCACCGTCCTGCTTCTGCTTCCTGCTCAACGGCTCTCTCTGTTCTCACAGATGTGGGGGGTAAGGTCATTCACCTGGTGGAGCGAGCTCCCCCGCCGCCCTCCCAGCCCGGTGGGGGAGGAACCTCAGCCGACAGCGGGGCGTCCTCGTCCTCACAGGGAGCGCCGCAGGGTCCTCCGCATGATCGCAATGCCAACAGCTACGTGATGCTGGGGACCTTCAACTTGCCGGTGAACATCATGGACCCTCAGCAGATCCAGGTACACAGACCCCCAGCAGATCCAGGTACACAGACCCCCAGCAGATCCAGGTACATAGACCCCCAGCAGATCCAGGTACATAGACCTCCAGCAGATCCAGGTACATAGACCTCCAGCAGATCCAGGTACATAGACCTCCAGCAGATCCAGGTACATAGACCTCCAGCAGATCCAGGTACATAGACCCCCAGCAGATCCAGGTACCTAGACCCACAGCAGATCCAGGTACATAGACCCCCAGCAGATCCAGGTACACAGACCCCCAGCAGATCCAGGTACATAGACCCCCAGCAGATCCAGGTACATAGACCCCCAGCAGATCCAGGTACACAGACCCACAGCAGATCCAGGTACATAAACCCCGAGCAGATCCAGGTACATAGACCCACAGCAGATCCAGGTACATAGACCTCCAGCAGATCCAGGTACCTAGATCCCCAGCAGATCCAGGTACCTAGACCCTCAGCAGATCCAGGTACACAGACCCGCAGCAGATCCAGGTACACAGACCCCCAGCAGATCCAGGTACACAGACCCCCAGCAGATCCAGGTACACAGACCCCCAGCAGATCCAGGTACATAGACCCACAGCAGATCCAGGTACACAGACCCCCAGCAGATCCAGGTACACAGACCCCCAGCAGATCCAGGTACATAGACCCACAGCAGATCCAGGTACACAGACCCCCAGCAGATCCAGGTACACAGACCCCCAGCAGATCCAGGTACACAGACCCCCAGCAGATCCAGGTACATAGACCCACAGCAGATCCAGGTACATAGACCCCCAGCAGATCCAGGTACATAGACCTCCAGCAGATCCAGGTACATAGACCCCCAGCAGATCCAGGTACACAGACCCACAGCAGATCCAGGTACATAGACCCACAGCAGATCCAGGTACATAGACCCCCAGCAGATCCAGGTACATAGACCTCCAGCAGATCCAGGTACCCAGACCCAGCTCACCAGTCAGTTTTTAGAACAGACCTGCAGGCGACTTAATGTGGTTCCTGTTTGCGACGTGATGCTAACGAAAACCTTCTTGTTGACCCATAAATGGCAGAAGGGGTCATACACGAGCTGAGTTTTTCATTCACCAGGTGGCGCTCTATCAGTGCAATGTTTTTTTTTTTTTGGTTATATCACCATGACAACCGTCAGCTATGGCTCATGTTTCGGCCATTTTTAGTTTGATTCTGTGCCTTTTAGGTTTTTTCTTTAAGTTTGTTTTGAGTTCAAACACGTTTGAGGGGAATTTTTTTAATTACGAACCTTTGCGTCTGCCTTAAACAACTAGCATCGGTTTTGTCTGACTGTAGCAGCGATGATGATGTCAGTGACGAACCCTCCAACCGTCAGTCGGTTCTCATCCTCGACTAGGATGAATAATAATGATAATAATGCATTGTATTTATGCAGCGCTTTTCAGGACTCTCAAAGACGCTTCACATATGCATTATTCATTCATTACATACCAGGTACTGGTAAGCTACTGTTGTAGCCACAGCTGCCCTGGGGCAGACTGACAGAAGCGAGATCTGACCATCACCAACCAATCTAGGCAACATGGGTGAAGTGTCTTGCCCAGGGACACAACAGCAATTAAATCTCTACAGCCGTCCCACTGTGGAACCTGGGGTTCCGGCGGGCTCTCATCCATGTACAGCCCAGACGCAGCCTGCTTAGCTTCTGAGGTCTGACAGGATCAGACATTGACAGGCTGGTATGGCCACGCCAAGTATTTGAACTCTACTTCCAACATGTAAAGAAATTAAAACCATCAAACTGAAGACATTGTTTGTTTGTACCCAATTTTAGTCTAAATTTCAGGAGCTAAAACTCCTCCTTCTGAACACCTCAGACAGATAGAATCTTAAAACCTGATACCCTGGTAGAGTTTAGCATCTGATTCACTCTGGGACTCTTTTTTTACTTCTCAGGCTTCACCGGGTCGGAATGTTTTGGGCTGAAATTCATTACAGTTTTCCTTTTTTTTAGTCCCAGGCACGATGGCCTTGTGGTAGAGATACCATCTTTCGACCGGAAGAACCGGGTTCGATTCCCACTGGGCCAAAAACGTTCCTGGAACTATTGGAGAAAAAAACTAAAAAAACAACAATTAAAAAAAAAGTTTTCCTTTTTTTGGCAAGGGCGATACTTTCTTGTCCCATTTGAATCTCATTAAAGAAGTAACATCTGGTCCCAGGGGGCGTTGGCCTAGTGGTAGAGTTGCCGTCTTTCGACCGGAAGAACCTACTTCGATTCCTCCTGGGACAACTCACACTCCAATTCAATAAAGCTGAAACACAAATAAAAAGAAGTGACATGTTGATTAGTTTTTATGAAAACTCAATTGTTTCTGATCATTTTGACATTTTAAAGTACAACTAGTTACTTTTTGATAACACATGTTTCAGCGCGTGCCGCGTCCGGTAGCCCCAAACAGTTCAAGAGAGAGTTTCTAGGTGGTGCCAACTCAGGTGGAGCTGTAACTAAATTAATTGATTCAATTGAGATATTGTGCACCAGCCTGTGACAATCTTAAAACATGATGGCTCCACCGCCGTGCTGAACAATGAGACAGAGTTTGTCTTTGTTAAATTCTTTGTCTAGAGTTTGTTTCCAAAACACATGAGTTTTTTTTTTCTGCAGCAAATGGTTTCCGGTTTGGGAGAAAGCGGCAGAAACGCACGAGTCACCACCAGCACCGGGGTAAGTCAAGCTGTACTCGTTGATTGGCTGCTGCTCGCTTATGCCCCGTCCTCTCTCCGTAGACCAACGGCTCAGTCAACGTGCACATCGACGTGGACCAGCCGACGCAGAGTGAGCCGCGACTCAGGCTGGTTTTGGCAGAGAATCTGCTGAGGGACGTTAACGACATCCTGCAGACGATGGAGGTAAGAGCCGCACCTGATGGAGAGGCGGGTGGAGAGGTGGGTGACGTCCTCTTGACGTCTTTCTGTCTTTAGAGCCGGGTCAGCGACTCTTCCACTCAGACTGAGACCGGCGCTGCTGCTCCCCCTCCGCCTTCATCTTCCTCCACCACGTCCACACCTTCCCCCTCCGCTCAGCCAATGGATACCTCCCCTCCACCGACCACACCCCCGGCTCCTCCGTCCTCCTCAGCTGAAGGTCCGACGCCGCAGCCCGGACCCCAGTAAGTTTTTTTTTTTTTTTAAATCAAACTTAATGATTAATTTTACGTTTTGCACCGACCAATGAGAGCCCGGCGTGGACCGAACCCAGAACTGATTTATGTTTTACATCAACAAAAAATCTTAAAAAGGCATAAAAATACCACGGTGAGGGTAGGAACGTAGATCCTGGTTACCATGGTGAGGGTAGGAACGTAGATCCTGGTTACCACGGTGAGGGTAGGAACGTAGATCCTGGTTACCATGGTGAGGGTAGGAACGTAGATCCTGGTTACCATGGTGAGGGTAGGAACGTAGATCCTGGTTACCATGGTGAGGGTAGGAACGTAGATCCTGGTTACCATGGTGAGGGTAGGAATGTAGACCCTGGTTACCATGGTGAGGGTAGGAACGTAGATCCTGGTTACCATGGTGAGGGTAGGAACGTAGATCCTGGTTACCATGGTGAGGGTAGGAACGTAGATCCTGGTTACCATGGTGAGGGTAGGAACGTAAATCCTGGTTACCATGGTGAGGGTAGGAACGTAGACCCTGGTTACCATGGTGAGGGTAGGAACGTAGATCCTGGTTACCATGGTGAGGGTAGGAACGTAGATCCTGGTTACCATGGTGAGGGTAGGAACGTAGATCCTGGTTACCATGGTGAGGGTAGGAACGTAGATCCTGGTTACCATGGTGAGGGTAGGAACGTAGATCCTGGTTACCATGGTGAGGGTAGGAACGTAGATCCTGGTTACCATGGTGAGGGTAGGAACGTAGACCCTGGTTACCATGGTGAGGGTAGGAACGTAGATCCTGGTTACCATGGTGAGGGTAGGAACGTAAACCCTGGTTACCATGGTGAGGGTAGGAACGTAGATCCTGGTTACCATGGTGAGGTAGGAACGTAGATCCTGGTTACCATGGTGAGGGTAGGAACGTAGACCCTGGTTACCATGGTGAGGGTAGGAACGTAGATCCTGGTTACCATGGTGAGGGTAGGAACGTAGATCCTGGTTACCATGGTGAGGGTAGGAACGTAGATCCTGGTTACCATGGTGAGGGTAGGAACGTAGATCCTGGTTACCATGGTGAGGGTAGGAACGTAGATCCTGGTTACCATGGTGAGGGTAGGAACGTAGACCCTGGTTACCATGGTGAGGGTAGGAACGTAGATCCTGGTTACCATGGTGAGGGTAGGAACGTAAACCCTGGTTACCATGGTGAGGGTAGGAACGTAGATCCTGGTTACCATGGTGAGGGTAGGAACGTAGATCCTGGTTACCATGGTGAGGGTACGAACGTAGATCCTGGTTAGCATAGTGGGGGTACGAACGTAGATCCTAGTTACCATGGTGTTCACCACGGTGAACAAGAGCCTGTCATACCTAAACGTGGGTCGGTTAAAATTGAGTTCAAATTGATATTTTAGCACAAGCCTAGTTCTAACCACGAGGAACCTAACTTTTCTCCGTCTTCTCCCTCAGCCACCCGAGTCCCGCCGAGCTGGCCGAGATGCTGTCTGAGCTGCGTCGAGTCGAAGAGCGACTGCAGCCGTTCATCCAGCGAGCTCACAGCATCCTGGAGACGGTCACCACGGCAACGTACACAGAACGAACGGTAACTAGTGGTGATCACCTTGTAAGCGAAAGACAGCTAACGTATTTTCAGGTCTATAGAGTGTACCTGAGTATAAGCCACACCCACAACATTCTTTTTAAAAAAAAACACATCTTGTACAAACTTAAGCTACAGTAACGCAGCATCGTCATGGCAACGTGTCACGTTCCAAACGTCTCACTATTAAAACTAAGTTTACGAGCAGCTTTTGTTTCCTTTTACTTTTAACTTGAAAACTTTTGAACACTTCCTGTTCTAAACTTTTCACAATAAGAGTTGGAAATCCAACTTTTCATTTCCTCCATTTTCGTAATTTTGTTCCTTGACAAATGTAAACACACTCTCATCGGGGAAAATTCAAGAAGAGACGAGGAGGGTTTTAAATTAAAAGTAATGAAGCTGCTGCACGTAAGGGATTCGGTCAGACCGTCCGAACTTTCATGGAGCGGTGACGTAAGAGTTCATTACCGTTTAACAAAAGTTGGCTTCCGTTAAAGCGACGCCGCATATGCTCGGCTCCTGCTGTTGTTTCTCGAGGAGCCCTTCTACCCCTCACAAAGTTTGAGCTTCACCGAACATTGCCATGCTGGGAGGCCTGGTCAAAATTTGGTACCGTTAGACACAAGTTGGTAAACGCTTGGGTACATTATGCCAACGCTGGTCACCGCTGCTTCACCAGCGTTGAACCGTCGGCGACTAAACGTTGCTCAAACTTTGATGGAGCGGGTGTGTTTTATGAGCGGGCACGACGTTGCTGAAGCAGAGTCGGGCATAGAACCAGCGATCCATGACGGTGATGAACTCTGGTGTTGTTTGAGAGGTGTTCAGAGCGGGACCCGACTCTCCAAACCGCTCTGTACCCCTAAAGCAACACTGTGTTTACCTGGTGTACCACTAAACTAACGCCCATGCTTTCCAGGAGAGGGACGAAGACCAGCGGACTTTGGTCCAGATGTGTGACTGCCTGCGTCTCCTCGGCAACGCGTTGGTCGCCCTCAGCGACCTGCGTGTGAACCTGATGAGCCCGGTCCCCCGCCACCTCCACGTGGTGCGCCCCTTCTCTCACTACGGCGGCGCGGCGGGCATCCATCACCCCATTCCTGTTCAAGTAAGGGAGTTTTTTTTTTCCAGAAACAATCGCCATGGTAACCGCTTCCTTTCCGACTCCTCTTCTCTCTTTCTCCCCCCGTACAGATGAACCTGGGGGCCACAGTGACTGTTGCACCCAACAGCACTGAGGGACAAGCTCCCCCCAGCCAGCCGGCCGGCCAATCGGAGCAGGCAGGTCAGGGACAGACCCCTCCCTCACAGAGTACCCCGTCCAATCAGCAGGCTGGACAGGGACACCCCCGGGTCATCAGGATCAGCCACCAGGCAGTCCCGGTGGTCATGATGCAGATGGACGGTGTGTTTCCCCCCCGCCACTGATTGTATGTGTGTGTTTGTGTGTGTGGGGTTGCTATGGAGATGAAATGATAAAGTGTGTGTGTGTGTGTGTGTGTGTGTGTGGTCGCTTTGGAGCTCAAACCGTTTGATTTCTGACAGATCTGTTTTTGTGTGTTTCAGCGCCCGGAATGACGACCCCAGCAGGCGGGCAGCAGTTACCCGGGCAACCAGGTAAACTCCTCTCTCCTTCACTCACACACACACACACACACACACACACACACACACACACACACACACACACACACACACACACAGAAGGATGATCTTTAACCTGAACACCGCCTCCTCCCTCAGACTTCATGCGTAACATGATGCAGCAGATCAGCCAGTACGCTGCCGCCGTGGCGACCGTACCACCCTCCGCGCCGCCTTCCACTGGCACCGCCCCGCCTACCGCACCCCACCCCCACAGGGTGGTCTTCGCCAGACCTCCGTTCACAGCCAACATGGCGCCGCCGCCTTTCGGGGGCCGAGGGACGACCATCAACGTTCGGGCGTCGATGCCCAATCAGCAGGCGGGACAAGTAACGAAAAAATTTACTTATTAGTTTTTATTTTTTTAATTAATTTTTTTCTTTCAATACTTTTATTTTGTTAATAAAATTTAAATATCTTTACATTAACAACAGATTTCTTAATTTTTTTTCTACCAGTTTAATCCGGCCGGTTTGAACCAGATGATCAGCGGTTTGATGGGACAGCTGCTCATTCCGGGACAAATCGGTACATTTTCACACTTTTATTTTCTGTTTGAATATGTTCCCCTCACAGAGGGTCCGGAGCCTGTCGTTTTTATCATGGCGTACACTTCGAGAGACACATCTCGTGGTCGTGGATGTGATGTGAGTCTATTTGAGAAGGGTCGAATCATTGGCCGGCGTCAAGCAGAGAGAACATCTCAGGAGATGATTGGTTTAGAGACTCATCGTCTTCCAGGAAGAAATTTGGCTGGAAAAAAATTCTGAATGATCGTGATTGGTGATCACTTAAACATGTAGTGAGATCAAATCAAAGAAAAACCACCGTAGAACTCAGATAAAGAAATATTTTACTCTATTCATCCCTCACCGGGAAAATTTGTGTGCTGCACTCCTTACACCGCAGCAGGCTGCCCACGCCGCCGCCAATGGTGGGAGAAACGGGGGTTAGGTGTCTTCTCCGTGAACCCAGTGGTATGCAAACCGCGAGCTTCCGGTCCGCGGGTGAACGCTTTAACCACAGAGCCACTGTCTCCTCCTCAACTGGAGAGTACAGGCATCGGTCCCGTTACCTCTCCCACGCAAAGCGAGCGCTCTACCACTCGAGCTGATTCCCCTTAGATAGTGAAAGTAAGAGCGAAGGGAAATCAAAGGATCGGGACTGAACGGATGTGTAGCTTTAAGAAAACCCCGAATCAGTGATGCTAGCCTGGAAAACAAAAAGGCTTGGACTCTGGAGCAATGGAAGAATGAGTCCAGATCTACCCTGTTCCAACGTGATGGGTGCATCAGGGTAAGAAGAGAAGGCCGGTGAAGTGGAGGGTCGTAACGTGTTCTGATGAGCGCTCTGAAAAATTCAGTTTTTTAAGAGTTAATAAAGCGTTCATCTTTAAATGTTATGAGAATTTTAAACATGATTAATATGTTTTTCTTCCTGTTTATTTTTTTATCACAGTGTCTCAGACGATTTCCCCCACGACCACCACACCTACGTCCACCTCCACCACGTCCTCCACCAACTCTACATCCACCTCCTCCTCCTTTACCGCTCCAGAAGCACCGCCCGGCAGCGCCCCACAGAATCAGAGTGGGGTCGAGCCCCCTGAATTGCTCCCCACCATCGGCCATCTTCTCACCTCTCTTTTAGGGGTCGCCGATGGGGCGGCCGGGCCTGGCGGAGCCCCTTCAATCACTGTCACCACGTCCGGCGTCCCGCCTTTCATCCACGACATGAGCGAGTTCATGCAGCAGGTCAGTGTGATGTCATCGTTTCTGAAGCCCTTTTAACTCCGTCTGATCTTCAGAAAAATCTCATAAAAAAATCTTAAAATAATCTGTTAAAAGCAGAAAGTTTTAAACGAGTTTGATTTATTTTTGATGCTTTAAGTCCCACTGGGAGGAGACCAAGAGGCTGACCCCAGACCCGCTGGAGAGACTATGTCTCACAGCTGGACAGGGAACGAATTGGGATCCTTCCAGGTGAGCTGGAGGATGCAGCCAGGGAGAGAGAAGCCTGGGCTTCCTGTTTGAGGCTGTTGCACCCGCGATCCGGCCCCAGAACAAGCAGAAGATGACGGAACGGAACTTTAAGACGTTAAAAGATGGTGGAAACGCGCCATAAATGACGGACAAAATTTGTCGTAAATAATGATCAAAGTGCAACGCAAAAAAAATCCCAGAAACGTGTAGCGATGCATCATAAAAGATGACTGTAACAGATAGATAGATACTTTATTGATCCTGAGGGAAATTGTCATGGTTTCTGTTGCTCCCGTTCATACATCAGGAAACACAATTATAACAGTTCAAAATAAAAGATTAAAACAGATAAGAAAGAATAAAACAAGTAAAAAGACTAAAAATGATAAAGTTCATTTAAAAGAATGTAAAAAGTCAGTAAAAACAGTAAGAGTCAGTAAAATCACAGCAGCTCTCTTCTGCTCCTGCCTGACGTGGCTGCATTAAAAAGTCTGATGACACAAAAGAATTCTTGAGTCTGTTTGTGAATCATCTCAGTGAGCGCAGTCTGGTGCTCACAGAGCTCTTCTGTCTGGAAAAGAGCGTGTGCAGCGGGTGACTCTGGTTGGACAGGACAGATCTTAACTGCTCCACCACCTTCTCCATGCAGTCCAGACCAAGTCCAACCACAGAGCCAGCCCTTCGAATGATACGGTCCAGCTTCTGAGCGTCCTTTTTCCTCACACTGCCCCCCCCCAACACACAACTGCATAAAACAAAACACTGGACACAAACATGTTCAGCAGTGTGGGACAGACCTTGAAGGAGGCCACACTGGACACGACCGACGACATGCTCATGAAAAACACAAATAAAAGTCAGACAAAATACTTTTAAAAACTTCTGAAACTCTTTAAAACTAAAATATTCTAGAAGTTTGACAAAACATTAGAAACGAGGACAGTTAACGATGCTGAGACCCCGGTCACACCTGGAGCGGTGACGTTATCACTCATCGTCGTTTACCTTCAGTCGGTTCCCGTTACAGCAACGCCGCAAACCCAAGGCGCCCTCCTACCACTCCCAAAGTTTTCAGCTGAAAGTTCACCCCCGCTCCACCAACGCCCAGTCAGAGTTTGGCACTGCTAGACGCAAGTTCTTAGACGCTTGAGTCTGCGAGGCCAACGCTGGAGCACCGCTGCTTCACCAGCGTTGCACAACCTTCGGTGGAGCAGTTCTAAGCGTTTTATGAGCGGACACCGCGTCGCTGGAAGGGTGTCGGGCGTTGAAGAAGCGATCCATGGTGGTGATGAACTTTGGTTTGTCAGCGTTCGTTAAAGCCAACGCCCGTGACGAGCATTGTTAAAATTCAGTGCCCCTCTCTACCGTTCAGGCGGTGTGACCGGGTCGGCTCAATCCGAACCCCCACAAACAAGATTAAAACTTTGTGTTTGTTCCCAGGCTTCGCAGCCCATCTTCACTCCACCTCCACCAACTTCTGGCCCCGCTCCCGGCGCCGCCACCAACCCAGCCCCGAATCCCGGGGCGGCCGGAGCGGAGTCCCTGAACCCAGAGCTGTTCACTGGCATCGTGCGAGGCGTGCTGAGCACCATGATGGGCTCGCTGGGCCAAACTCAGAACGACACGGAAAGCATCGCCCAGTTCATGCAGAGACTCTCCCATGCCACCAACATCTTCTTCAGCCCTGAAGACCCCACAGGTCAGCCTCATCCGTCCCTCTGTCCGTATGCGTGACCTCACCCTGCCCGTCCTCTCCAGGTTTCTTCGGTGAGCTGCTGATGCTGGTGTGTCAGACCTTCACCATGTCCGACCTGGTCATGCTGCTCCACGGTCAGCACCAGCCGCTGAGCCGCATCCAGCCGCAGCTCACGCAGTTTTTCACCCAGAACTTCCTCAACGGCAGAGAACCCACCAATCAGAACATCGCTGTGAGTTCATCTTGACGTTCTGATTGGTTAAAACTCCTTCATTCCTTTTTTTTTTTTTTCACCTCTAAAGGAAGCGGCCGACAGCCTGGTGAGAGAGCTGGAGGAATACATCACGGAGAGCTTCGTAAGAACACCGTTCATCCTTCTGTTTTCTGTGGACGTACTCTAAGTCTTCTCTCCTCCTCTAGAGGGAGTCGTCTGTCTCTGTCCTGGACGGCGTGGACGCCACGCAAACCAACATGTCTTTCTTCAGACGCCAGCTGACCGACATCGCTATGCACATCCTGCGCTGCACCGGTACGCCCATCATCTCTCTCCTTCCTCTTCACACCATCGTCATCATCTCTCTCTCTCTCTCCTCCAGACGAGACGTTCGGACCCCGCCTCCTGCAGATGTGTAACCAGGCCCTGTTTGAGTGTCTGGCTCTGAACCTGTACTGCCTGCGAGGTGACCAGAGAGCGCTGACTTCCGTTATCAACCACAGGATCGTAAGTAACGCCCACTTCCTGTTTCACCACCGCCAACTTCCTACTTTTACCACCGTCGACGTGACACAGCAGTGACACAGCATCACCACGGCAACGTTCCAAACGTCTCACTATGAATCCTGAAGCTCTGTTTCCTTCATGTCAACCAGCTAGGGGGCGCAGTTCACACATGAGTTGACTTTTTGTTACTTTTTATCCCAAAAGTCTTAAAGGGTCCATCTCATGCAAAATAACTCTTCACATTGTATCCTCTGCACACACACACACACACACACACACACACACACACACACACACACACACACACACGTTTACAACATGCATTACACCATAGTTATTAAAATATATTGATTATTGATTTGGTGGAGTGCAGTCACAGAAAGGCCGGGTATCGCTCATCTCCCCGCCCGTCCTGAGAAAGTACAAGCTCCGCCCTCTGCTTTCAGTGAGCCGCTATTCCTCCGCCCATCTCTGAGCGGGAGGGAGAAGGCAGGCGTAAACCCGTGCGTAGCGGTTTGGTAGCGTCTGAAATCATGTTCAGCCCTACAAGGCCGGAGTGGAGGCGGGTGAGGAGCGTGGGTGGGTGGTGAGGAGGGAGGGGGGCGTGGCTACGTCAAATGCGTCATACTTTAGACATCTGCCCGGACATCACTCTTACAAGCTAAAAACACTCTGGAAAGTCACTTTTGCTGGAGATGGGCCCTTTAAAATCATCTCGTTCTTTGGTGAGGTGTTCCGTCCAACCAGGAGGAGACCCAGAGGTCGACCCCAGACCTACTGGAGAGACTATGTCTCACAGCTAGACAGGGAACACCTCAGGATCCTCCTGGGTGAGATGGAGGATGCAGCTGGAGTGAGAGAAGCTGGGGCTTCCTGTCTGAGGCTGTTGCCCCGGCGACCCTGCCCTGGATACGTAGAAGAAGACAGAACGGTCTCACAGTGCCTCTCCAGGATGGCAGGCTGTGTGGGATCCTGGGGAACGTATGGAAAGCCGTCAGGGTCAAAAAACAATAACATTGTAATTATTCCCGCCCTCTTTCTGGCAAAACCAATCACTGTAAAGTGTGTGTGTAACTGTGTGTGTGTGTGTGTGTGTTTCAGAGGAGGATGTCCAGTGACATCAGTCCCAGTCTGGTGAACTGGATGACCAGCATGATGAGCATGAGGCTTCAGGTTCTACTGGAACACCTCCCCATCTCCCAGGACCAGGTCCTCCACTACATCGTACACACACAGGTCAGAGACACGCACACACACACACACACACACACACACACACACACACACACACACACACACACACACACACGATGAGCATGAGGCTTCAGGTT
The DNA here is from genome assembly GCA_902685375.1 of Neostethus bicornis. Lineage (NCBI taxonomy): Eukaryota > Metazoa > Chordata > Actinopteri > Atheriniformes > Phallostethidae > Neostethus > Neostethus bicornis. The sequence goes on along the minus strand of LR738541.1, from coordinate 10,201,187 downwards.
CTACTGGAACACCTCCCCATCTCCCAGGACAAGGTCCTTCACTACATCGTACACACACAGGTCAGAGACGCACACACACACACACACACACACACACACACACACACACACACACACACACACACACACACACACACGATGAGCATGAGGCTTCAGGTTCTACTGGAACACCTCCCCATCTCCCAGGACAAGGTCCTTCACTACATCGTACACACACAGGTCAGAGACGCACACGCACGCACACACACACACACACACACACGATGAGCATGAGGCTTCAGGTTCTACTGGAACACCTCCCCATCTCCCAGGACAAGGTCCTTCACTACATCGTACACACACAGGTCAGAGACACACACACACACACGCATTCTCACATACACATACACACACACTCACACACACACATACACTCACACAAACACACATAAACAGTCAGTCACACACACACACACACACACATACATACACTCACACACAGTCACTCACACACACACACACACACACACACACACACACACACAGACACACACACACACATACATACATACACATACACTCACACACAGTCACTCACACACACACACACACACACAGACACACACACACACAGTCACACATACACTCACACAAACACACATACAGTCACACACAGTCAGTCACACACACATACACTCACAGTCACAGACACACAGTTACAAACACACACACACAGTCTCACACACACACACACACACACACACACAGCCCCCACCCCTCTGCTCTTCTTTAGGGGAGGGTGTGTGTGTGTGACTGTGTGTGTGAGAACGTATCTCGTTTCTTTGTGTCTCATTAAAATTTAAAAGCTGCTGTCGTCTCCCAGGGCGACGGTGCCAGCGACGCGGGCGAACCGGAGCGAGGACCGAGCGCCACGGTGAGACGAACCCTCACTCTTCCTCCACACACACACACACACACACCTTCTCACCTCTCTCCCTCCCTCCCAGATCGGCGACACCCTCTCACCGGCGGCGGCCACCACGGCGGAGGAAGCCATGTCGCACGACACCGCCGCGTCGTCACGGGAGACGAGGGCGTTGCCGGGAGAGCTGGGAGCGTCCGGCGGGGCGGCACCGTTGGGGGGGGACGTGGCGGCGTCCGGAGCGGAGGGAGGCAGCGAGGAGTGGGCGGCGGCCGTTCCACCTGTAAGCCCCTCCCACACACACGAGCAATAAAAAAATAAACACATGTAGACAAACAGGAAGTAAGTGTTGTGGATACATCAAGCAGGTGTTTCTAAAAGGAGTGTTACCACGGCAACGGGATGGTTACTACGGTAACGACATCTTTATGTTTATTATTGAATAATTAGAATAATTTTTTATTATTTTTTCTTCTGTTTCAAACTTAAAAGTTAAAGGATTTAAAAAAAAAAATTGCATTAGTAAAAAAAAAATTTTGAGAATTTTTAAACATTGTATAAATTAGTTTTTTTATTTTTTAAGGATTATTTTTTCATAATTTTTTCAAAAAAATTATGTTTTGATTTTACAAAAAAAATTTAAAAAATTAACTTTTTTTTACTTTTTTTTAAAAAAAATTTTATAAAAAAAAAAAAAAAAAAAAAAACAAACAAAAACAGGCTAGATATAAAAAAAAAAAAAGAAAAATAGTTTTTGTTAAATTTCCAAAAAGTTTGATGAGTTTTTGTCCATTTTTTAAAAAATATATTTAAATAATAAATTATTTATTTATTTATTTTTTTGCAAAATAGATTATTTCTGTTTACTTTGAAATCTTTTAGAATTTGATTGAATATTTTCCAGAAATTGTTTAAATTATTAATTTAATTCTAAAACCAACTAAAAAAAATACAAAACTTTTAAATATTTTGATTAAACTCAAAACTTTTTTTTTTTTTCTCTTTAAAATTTTTCAGTCAAAAAATCATAAAAATCTTCAAAGTGTTTTCTGGATGTCGTGTTTTTTATTGAAACATTTCGATTTCAGTCAGAAACCATTTTAAATCTGATTGGAGGAACCTGAGACGTGGCGTTGGACGCTTCCTGATGATACACACACTAACAAACTTCATTCCTCATCGGGGAAGTTTGTGTGCTGCACTCCTTACACCACGGCAGGCTGCCACGACGGCGCCAATGGTGGGAGAAACGGGGGTTAGGTGTCTTCTCCAAGGATCCTAGACGTGCTCTCTGTGGGATACGAATCCGTGAACTTCCGGTCCGCGGGCGAACGCTCTAACCTCTGAGCTACCATCTCCCCCCTAAAAAGTAGGCTGGATAAGATCCCTACCGGTCCTCTGGATAAGCAGCAGAGTGAGACCTCCCTATCAGACCACTTAGAGAGGACTGGATAAGCAGCAGAGTGAGACCTCCCTATCAGACCGCTTAGAGAGGACTGGATAAGCAGCAGAGTGAGACCTCCCTATCAGACCGCTTAGAGAGGACTGGATAAGCAGCAGAGTGAGACCTCCCTATCAGACCGCTTAGAGAGGACTGGATAAGCAGCAGAGTGAGACCTCCCTATCAGACCGCTTAGAGAGGGCTGTATAAGCAGCAGAGTGAGACCTCCCTATCAGACCTCTTAGAGAGGGCTGTATAAGCAGCAGAGTGAGACCTCCCTATCAGACCGCTTACAGAGGGCTGTATAAGCAGCAGAGTGAGACCTCCCTATCAGACCTCTTAGAGAGGGCTGGATAAGCAGCAGAGTGAGACCTCCCTATCAGACGCTTAGAGAGGGCTGTATAAGCAGCAGAGTGAGACCTCCCTATCAGACCACTTAGAGAGGGCTGGATAAGCAGCAGAGTGAGACCTCCCTATCAGACCACTTAGAGAGGGCTGGATAAGCAGCAGAGTGAGACCTCCCTATCAGACCGCTTAGAGAGGGCTGTATAAGCAGCAGAGTGAGACCTTCCTATCAGACCACTTAGAGAGGGCTGGATAAGCAGCAGAGTGAGACCTCCCTATCAGACCGCTTAGAGAGGACTGGATAAGCAGCATAGTGAGAGCTCCCTATCAGACCGCTTAGAGAGGGCTGTATAAGCAGCAGAGTGAGACCTCCCTATCAGACCGCTTAGAGAGGGCTGTATAAGCAGCAGAGTGAGACCTCCCTATCAGACCGCTTAGAGAGGGCTGTATAAGCAGCAGAGTGAGACCTCCCTATCAGACCACTTAGAGAGGGCTGGATAAGCAGCAGAGTGAGACCTCCCTATCAGACCGCTTAGAGAGGGCTGGATAAGCAGCAGAGTGAGACCTCCCTATCAGACCACTTAGAGAGAGGGCTGGATAAGCAGCAGAGTGAGACCTCCCTATCAGACCACTTAGAGAGGACTGGATAAGCAGCAGAGTGAGACCTCCCTATCAGACCACTTAGAGAGGGCTGGATAAGCAGCAGAGTGAGACCTCCCTATCAGACCACTTAGAGAGGACTGGATAAGCAGCAGAGTGAGACCTCCCTATCAGACCACTTAGAGAGGGCTGGATAAGCAGCAGAGTGAGACCTCCCTATCAGACCACTTAGAGAGGACTGGATAAGCAGCAGAGTGAGACTTCCCTATCAGACCACTTAGAGAGGGCTGGATAAGCAGCAGAGTGAGACCTCCCTATCAGACCACTTTGAGAGGGCTGGATAAGCAGCAGAGTGAGACTCATCCAGCCTCTCATTCTGGTACAATAAAAAAAATGGCACCGCGTAATCGTGGTTTTTAATAAAAAAAACAAACACAGACAAACAAACAGTTGACATATTTTTTTTTTATTATTGTTTATATATTCTTTAAGAGGGTCCAGCTTCACGGAGGTTCACACCTCCTGGTCTAAAAAGAGGGGATTCTTAACCCAGAGTCAGTGTGCCAAATTTGATTGGCTGTTGGTTTCACTTCATGTGCATCAGCTGATGAACCAGGAAATAGAAAACCTTCAGGACGCCAACCCTCCAGGACCGGAGTGTGACCCCCTGCCTAGCCTATGCAGCTGAGGGTCTGACTGCCACGGTTCCTGCTGTCGGTTCTCCTCCTTCACCTGACCGGTTGGCCCTTCCTTCACCTGCTGATGAGCTCACTGGACCGGAGGCTCATGTCTTTTGGTCAGGCGGAGCCTCATGGGTAAAAGCTCGGTTGACAGGGGCTCACTTTGTGCTCCTTTTCCGAGCGTGGCTCCATGGCGGGCAGTATACCGCCTTGGGTGACCCAGCTCCTAGGGTCATCTGGGTAAACCCCTCCACCACGATAAGCTGGCGGCTCGAGAAGATTCCTCCAATCAGATTGAGTCTATCATCAAACACACGGTTCAGAGACACTTTGAAGGTTTTAATTACAACAAATTACCAAAAAAACTCATTTTATTTAGTTTTTTTTTAAAGGTGAATTTCAGCTTCTCGGCGGCATCGCCATGGAAACCCCGTTTTTTAAAAAACAAATCTAAATCTGATGTAAAAGGTATTTTTCTGCAGGAGTGGGTTCCCATCATCCGCTGCGACATGATGACTCAGCGGAAAATGAAGGCTCAGCCCCCCCTATCTGACGCATACCTGCACGGCATGCCGGCTAAACGCAGGAAGGTGAGGACCCGCTGGCCCCTTTTCCTTTTGTTTACGTTTAGATTGATGATGTTTTTATAATTATAATCGATGCTCTCGCTCGCCCGCAGACCGGCCTCGGCAGCGGAAGTCTCCTCTCTCTATCCGACGCGGTGGGCCAGGCGGCTCGGACCGCCGCCGTCAGGCCGCTCACCTCCCCCGAGCAGCTGCAGGACGACCTGGACGCCCGAGAAGTCAGAGAGGCGTTTTCAGAGCAGGTAGGAAGGGGCCGGCCAGGGAGGTGAAGGTAGAAACGTAGATCCTGGTTACCATGGTGAGGGTAGGAACGTAGATCCTGGTTACCATGGTGAGGGTAGGAACGTAGATCCTGGTTACCATGGTGAGGGTAGGAACGTAGATCCTGGTTACCATGGTGAGGGTAGGAACATAGATCCTGGTTACCATGGTGAGGGTAGGAACGTAGATCCTGGTTACCATGGTGAGGGTAGGAACGTAGATCCTGGTTGCCATGGTGAGGGTAGGAACGTAGATCCTGGTTACCATGGTGAGGGTAGGAACGTAGATCCTGGTTACCATGGTGAAGTTAGGAACGTAGATCCTGGTTACCATGGTGAGGGTAGGAACGTAGATCCTGGTTACCATGGTGAGGGTAGGAACGTAGATGCTGGTTACCATGGTGAAGTTAGGAACGTAGATCCTGGTTACCATGGTGAGGGTAGGAACGTAGATCCTGGTTACCATGGTGAGGGTAGGAACGTAGATCCTGGTTACCATGGTGAGGGTAGGAACGTAGATCCTGGTTACCATGGTGAGGGTAGGAATGTAGATCCAGTGGATAAAAAAGGATTTTCTTTTTTTTCAGGTGAAAAGCGACCTACAGAAACGAGTGAGAGAAGATCCGGATTTTAACCCGCAGCAGTTTCCAAACTGTCACCGCGCTTTCCCCCCAGATTCATAAACACCCGTTCCACCCTTTTCCCCCCTCCTCCCACTCACACTGGACTCTAGGCCGTGAGGGGGGAGGAGTTTGTTAGTAAAACATTATAAAGAATCACGGAACACATCTGCCCTCCTCCTCCTCCCCCCCCGTTTCATCCTGTTAGAATGTGTGTGCGTTTCCATAGCGATGTACAGTAAGCTGAATAAAATCTTGAGTTTAACTAAAAAAAAACTACTGTTTGTGTTTTTTTCTGTCACTGATTTTAAAAACTGAAGCTGTAACCATAGCAACCACACATGACCAGCATTCACACACATTCCTGGGGTAATTTCATAGGACGGTTCTACCTGCCAGTCACACTCTGAACACACCCCTAACAGGATGGTGAACCAGGATCTGCTCTGCAGGTGGTTCGACCTGCTCAGCAGGAAGTAAAAGCACCTGAAAATCCTCAAGTAAACACACTCCTGCACGTGTGTGTGTTTAGATTAGAATGAGTTTCAGTTCAACTGCTCGTCCCTGATGGGCCTGAGGGGGATGCTGGAGCCTATCTCAAGACCCAGCAAGGATACACCCCAAACAGGTCACCCGGTTGTTTTGAGAGGATCTTTCACACAGTCCGCTCCCCGAGATGGGAAATTTATATGCTGCATTACACCGCAGCAGGCTGCCAGGACAGCGCCAGAGGAGGGAGAAACGGGGTGTTAGGTGTCTTCTCCAAGGACACAGAGACATGAGCTCAGTGGGATTCGAACCGGAGAACTTCCGATCTAACACTGAGCTACTGCCTCCCCCCAGCCGTTCCTATGTAGCTCCAGCTCCCACATCCGAAGACGTACAGGTACCTCTTCTTAGCGGCTGTGTCTGAGGCCTGCTACCTGCTGCCGTCCAGATCAGAGCTGCCCGTTCCTCCATACCACCAAGTTTCTGGAGGTCTATGCTCGGTAGGTAGGAATCCTTGGTAGGACCCCCTTTAGGAATTTCAGGGAGCAGACCGTTACCCTCTGGTCGTTGTCAGCACTGTGTAGTTCTTAGAAGAAGCTCTCTTCACCCCTCGTCTGGGTGGAGAAGGTGGTGTTAAACCCCTCCCACACTATCTGGGCACCTGTACCTGAAGCCCCTCCTTTATTTTAGGGCCTTTGGGCATAAGAAAGATTCTTGAAGGCGGTCAGTAGAAGAAGTCTGGTGCTCAGAGCTCCTCTAGCAGTGGGTGGCTCTGATTGGACGGATCTTATCTCTCCTCCACAGAGCCCGCCCTCTGGATGGAGGGATCCACCCGAGTCCCTCTCATGACACACTGTCTGGAATAAAACATGCAGCGGTGTGTGACGGAGCTCCACGTCATTTAACCCCTGATTAAAACTGAGCGACCTTTAGTCTCTAAAAAGCTCCTTCAAAATAAAACTAATTATTAATACTTTGGTTTTTATTCCTGAAATTTTGCAAAAAGAAGTTGGAGATTTTTTTTACATTCATTAAGATTAAAGGTGAAAAAAAAATGACAATTTTTTCATAAATACACAATTTATTAGGAATTATTGTTATTTTTTGGCCTCATTTTCATTGAAAACACTGAAGAATTTCAGAGTAAAATGTTTCCAACACGTCGCAGCAGGATTTTATTTTGATACATTCTCATGTCGCCGTGGCAACGAATCAACGAACCCCTGAAAACCTAAAGAAACGCTCCGGGCGTGGCTCGAGGGTCCTTCAGGTTTCTGTATTTATGAGTCAACCAGACCCCGAGGATCTGAAACCAGAGAGAGAGACGGATCAGACCGAGACGTCAGGGACGTGGTTACCACGGTGACCGCTAACCTCTGTGAAGCTGAAGAAGAGGCCGATCCCGCCGACGAATCGCAGCACGTCGCCGGCGTAGCTCTGTAGGATGTCTGCGCACGAGGAGCAGGAGGAGGTCCTGAAGCATTGCTGAGGAGGAACGAGAAAAGTGAGGATCCGGCCTTCCGTACGGAGAGAGGGAGGGAGACGCCACCTCGTACGGAGAGAGGGAGGGAGACGCCACCTCGTACGGAGAGAGGGAGGGAGACGCCACCTCGTACGGAGAGAGGGAGGGAGACGCCACCTCGTACGGAGAGAGAGAGGGAGACGCCACCTCGTACCGAGAGAGAGAGGGAGACGCCACCTCGTACGGAGAGAGGGAGGGAGACGCCACCTCGTACGGAGAGAGGGAGGGAGACGCCACCTCGTACGGAGAGAGGGAGACGCCACCTCGTACGGAGAGAGGGAGACGCCACCTCGTACGGACGGAGGGAGACGCTCGGCTCCTCGTACGGAGAGAACAGACAGTCACCTCGCCGTACGGACAGACGGACCCCCGGCGCTGCGCGTTCTACTCACCGCGGGGCAGGAACTGTTGTAGTTGACGTCTGAGAAGCCGCAGCAGTTCAACGTCTTCTCCACGTCCTCCTGAGTGGACTCTGACCGGTTCCAGCCGACCTCCAGGAGCTGGTCCTAAACAACCAATAAGATCCAGACTGAGAGGCTCCTCCTAAAACCTGATTGGTGGATTAACGAGGCTCCGCCTACCTGCTGGTTTTTATTCAGAGCCAAACACGCGCAGGAGATGGAGAACTGCAGCACGAAGACCAGGAAGAGGATCATCATGTACTGGGTGGAGTTCAGGACCAGGTGAGCTTATCAGGACCCACACCCACCCGCCCGCCCACACACACACACACACACACACACACACACACTCTGTGGTGAAAGGATACGAAGAACAGCAGGACCTGGTTGTGTTTCAGGGCTCCACAAAGACCCACGAAGGCCACCAGAAGGAGGAACGACCCGACGCCGATCACCCCGGCAACCACGCCGATGCTGGAGACGAGACCGAACCATTTCCCCCAGGCCGCCACGCCGATCAGCATCAGGCTCACCATCTGGGGAGGAAACACGGGCTCACGTACGGACGCAAGAGGACTACGACTCCCACCAAAGGGACTCCGACTCCCGTCAGAGGGACCCCGAATCCCTTCTGAAGAACTACAACTCCCTCCCAAAAAACTACAACTCCCTCCCAAAGAACTACAACTCCCTTCCCAAAGAACTACAACTCCCTTCCCAAAGAACTACAACTCCCTTCCCAAAGAACTACAACTCCCTCCCAAAGAACTACAACTCCCTTCCCAAAGAACTACAACTCCCTTCCCAAAGAACTACAACTCCCTTCCCAAAGAACTACAACTCCCTTCCAAAGAACTACAACTCCCACTATCAGCTTGCTAGCCTGTGCAGTAAAGCGTCTGACTGAGACCAAGCATCCCGGTCGTCGGCTGCCGCCCGTCTCATTCATGCCAGGCACTCGCTCTCATGCCCCACCCTCACGTCTGGCTCCATCAGGAAACCCCGGTGGCCCCCTTCCGTGGAAGGACCTGTTTCCTTTTGGTGACCCTACGAGGGAAACCGAGAAGGAGGAGCTTGAAGCAGAGCCGTTGCTCCTCCTGGTCGAGAGAAGCCAGACAGGGTGGTTTGGGGATCTGGTTAGGACGGCTCCTATGCTGGGGAGGTGTTTCTGGACCCACAGGCGGACCCTATGTCTCACAGCTAGAGAGGGGACACCTCAGGATCCTCCATCTCCCTTAAAAGAACTACAACTCCCTCCCAAAGAACTACAACTCCCTTCCGAAGAACTACAGCTCCCTTCCCAAAGAACTACAGCTCCCTTCCCAAAGAACTACAACTCCCTTCCCAAAGAACTACAACTCCCAGTAAAACTGAACTTCAACATTGAAAAACAACCAAAAAGAGTTCAAACTAGAAAATAAACTCAATTTAAATGAAAAACACATTTTTTTTTCCACTTTCAGATCGATGTGAACTTTAAACTTTAACCATTTCCGGCTGCGTTGGATTTTATTGTTTATTTAAATTAAAGTATTTTAATTAATCTATAACTTACCACATAAAGAACGTTTAACGCTGAAAGAGCGTTTCTGGTACAAACGAAGCCTCCAAACATCGTGTTTTCTTCTGATTCTCCACCTGTTGAGCTGGTAAAAGAACCCGGATGGAGACACGCGCACAGGTGCAGAGCTGATAAAGAGAAACACCTGATTGGAGAAACAGTGACATCTAGAGGCAGAGCGGGGAACTGCAGGTGAGAAAAATAAAACTTTAAAAAATAAAAGAAAAATAAACTTTTTAAAACAAAAAAGTTTTTAATGTTTTAAAAAAGAAAAAAAAAACTAGAAAAAATTAGAAAAAAAAACAATTTAAAAAAAGAAAAAATTGACGACTTGAAAAAAAAAAAAAAAAAAAAATAGTTTTTAAGACAAAAAAATAAATGAAACATCACAAGAACTCTTTGAAAAACTTTAAAATAATAATTTTTTTTTTTTAAAAATTAATAAAAAAAATGTTTTTAAGAGAAAAAATAAAACTAAATATTAATGATAAAAAATTATTTTAAAACATTTTAAAACAAGTTGTAAAAATTAGGTCTTTTTCAAATTATTATTATTATTATTTTTAAATGTGTTTAAAAGCAAAACATAAATCAAAATGTTTAAAATTAGAAAATAAATAAAAAAAAATATATAAATATCCTTAATTTTAAAAACAAATTAATTTTAACCCCCGAAATAAACAAATAATAATAGTAATTAAAAAAAAAATCAACTTTAGTTTTTTTTTTTTTTTTAAACTCTGACGTACATGACCACGTCATCAGACACACACCTCTACCACATCCTTGTTTGGCACCTCTTATTGGGACACAACCCGAACTTCTCCATTTCCTCCTTTAACGCCCCCATCCACAAATAAACCAGTTAAACAGCAGCTCCTTATGGTCTGGACTCTGGTCATGTACTGGTACCATGACCGTGCTCAACCAGAGGATCGCGGTCTACTGGTAGCCCGCGGACTGGTTCCAAGTCAACCGCCAGGTGTGTCGGAATAAATAAAGTCAGTGTTTTCAACTCAGTGATTCTGATGCTAAATTCAGACCCTCCAGACCAGGGATGTCAGACTCCGGTCCTCGAGGACCGGGGTCCTGATGGTTTTCCATTTCCTGGTTTAATACAGCTGATGCACATACAGTGAAATCAACAGCCAATCAAATTTGGCGCATTGACTCAGTAAGCTGGATCAGGTGTGTAGATACAAGAACACATAAAAAACCTTATGTGTTTGGGAAAAAAAAGAAGAAAAACTCAGGGAGCTCGCTCAAATGGCTCGAGACCACCGGGCAGTGATCAAAAGCCACGCAGACAAAGGTGGTGAGGACAGCGAAGAGATAAAGAAGGTGGAAGATTTTAAGTATCTAGGATCAACAGTCCAGAGCAATGGAGAGTGTGGAAAAGAGGTGAAGAAGTGTGTGCAGGCAGGCTGGAATGGGTGGAGGAAAGTATCAGGTGTGATGTGTGATAGAAGAGTTTCAGCTAAAATGAAAGGAAAAGTGTAGAAAACCATGGTCAGAGTGGCCATGCTGATTGGTCGAGAGACAGTGGTGAGAGCGGCCATGCTGATTGGTCTAGAGACAGCGTGGTGAAAGCGGCCATGCTGATTGGTCTAGAGACAGTGTGGTGAGAGCGGCCATGCTGATTGGTCTAGAGACAGTGTGGTGTGAGCAGCCATGCTGATTGGTCTAGAGACAGTGTGGTGAGAGCAGCCATGCTGATTGGTCTAGAGACAGTGTGGTGAGAGCGGCCATGCTGATTGGTCTAGAGACAGTGTGGTCAGAGCGGTCATGCTGATTGGTCTAGAGACAGTGTGGTGAGAGCGGCCATGCTGATTGGTCTAGAGACAGTGTGGTGAGAGCGGCCATGCTGATTGGTCTAGAGACAGCGTGGTGAGAGCGGCCATGCTGATTGGTCTAGAGACAGCGTGGTGAGAGCGGCCATGCTGATTGGTCTAGAGACAGTGTGGTGTGAGCAGCCATGCTGATTGGTCTAGAGACAGTGTGGTGAGAGCAGCCATGCTGATTGGTCTAGAGACAGTGTGGTGAGAGGGGCCATGCTGATTGGTCTAGAGACAGTGTGGTGTGAGCAGCCATGCTGATTGGTCTAGAGACAGTGTGGTGAGAGCAGCCATGCTGATTGGTCTAGAGACAGTGTGGTGAGAGGGGCCATTTAAACTAGACTAAAAACGTTCTAAGTCTTCTCTGACGAAAACTAGACGAAAACTCTTTTGGGTTTTTGTGACTAAAACTTAAATTAAAATTCATCCAAAGACGAAGATTAAAATGAAAACTTAGATGGCGCCAAAAACAAGAATGCTGCTGTAACCGTTTGTCTGATTTTTCTTCTTGGTCTCTATTGATTCACTCCTAACATGGCCGAACAACAGACTGGTGACCTGTTCGGGGTGTATCCTTCCTCTCACCTTGAATCAGTCAGATAGACTCGGGCTCCCCCGGAAACCCCGCCGGGTCAGAAGATGAATGAATGAAAGTTTATATAAAATAAATTTATTCATTTTTTAAAAAATATTCACACAAAAAAAAAAAAAAATCAAATTTTGTTTTTATTTGAAGCTTTAATCAAAAGTTTTTTTTACGATTCAAAGCTTTAAATACAAAATAAACACAATTAAAAATATTGACTCAGGTTTGTTTTTTTTTTTAAATGTTCATTCATTTAAAAATGTGTCTAAACATCAAATAAAAAATTCTTACTGCTTTAAATCTGTATTTAAATCTATGTAAATTTATTTTTTAGAAAGTGTTTCAGTCACCAGACGGTAATTTTTTAGGATTTTATCGTCTTCACAGATAAATTTATTGCGAAAAATTTCTTCAGCAGGAGTCCAGCCTCGTGTGGTTGAATTGGTAACCATCAGTCCGAACTTCTCATCCGGAAAAAGATTCGTCCAAAAACTTTAAAAGAAAAATACACATAAAAAAAAAAAACATGAGTTATCACAAAGAAAATATCTGTGTGGCTGAACCATACCTTAACCATCAACCAGCTGTACCCTCCACATACCTCACCCCCACCCTCCCACTACAATACCTGTCAAATTAAACATTCCTTAGTCTTCCGTTTATCCGGAGCCGGGTCACGGGGCCAACAGCCTCAGACGGGAAGCCCAGGTTTCTCTCACCCCGGCTGCATCCTCCAGCTCACCCAGGAGGATCCTGAGGTGTTCCCTGTCCAGCTGTGAGACATAGTCTCTACCATGATGAGGGTAGAACCGTAGATCCTGGTTACCATGGTGAGGGTAGGAACCTAGATCCTGGTTACCATGGTGAGTGTAGGAACCTAGATCCTGGTTACCATGGTGAGGGTAGAAACCTAGATCCTGGTTACCATGGTGAGTGTAGGAACCTAGATTCTGGTTACCATGGTAAGGGTAGGAACGTAGATCCTGGTTACCATGGTGAGGGTAGGAACATAGATCCTGGTTACCACGGTGAGGGTAGGAACGTAGATCAATCAGTAAATCTAGAGCTTTGCTTTTCGGTTCAGCTCTTTCTTCACCACGACGGATCGGTGCAGCGTCATAATTATTGCTGACACTGCCCCGATCTGTCAGTCATCTCCCGCTCCATCCTTCCCTCTCTTGTGAACAAGACCCCGAGATACTTAAACTCCTCCACTTGTGATATGACCCTGTCTGTGTGGCCTTGTAAAAGACTGGCCTGTTAAAGGTGTACCCTGCCCATAGATTCTGGTTACCATGGTAACCCTCACCATGGTAACCAGGATCTACGTGGTAACCAGTATGCCTAATTATACTCCAGCGCCCCCTGTGATCCCGTTAAGGATAAGCGGCTCAGAAAACAAAACATAATTCTCTTACTTCAGTGTGTTTTCTCGCCCGTCGATCCAAATCCATTTATCATTTTCCTTTTTCAGGCCGATCCAGAATCCATGATGTTTATCAAAGTAACACTGAGTGTTATTACCGATAAAATCCTGTCATTTCAAGAAAAAAAAGCCCCAAAAAAACTGTTAAAAAGTAAATTTTTAAAAACATTAGCTGTAAAATGATGTTAAAAGTCACCTGTTCCTGCGCATCGTTAACCACCACCAGGTCTGCGTCCATGTTCTGGCAGTACAGGCGACTATCGGACCAGGATTTCCACTCAGTTTCGTTGTAGAAGAGGTAACATTTTCCCCGGAACTCGATCCATCCTTCCCGACATGGCCGACACTCTGTGTTCAGAAAGAAACGTCAGATGATTGACTTTAACAGATTAAAAACTCTGACGTTTTATTTAAAAATAAAACATACTTTTAATCAAACAAGAACAACTTTATGTAAAATTAAGTTTTAAATATGAGTTTATTCACATTTATTTTAAGAAGGAATAAACTTGTTTGAACAAAAGGAAGTTTCATCACGTGAAGAAACATTCTTGCTTAAATTTAAACAAACGTGGAAACTTTGTTTTGAAATAAGATTTCTTCATCTATTTCATTTCGGGTTCTGTGGAAGTCGGTTAGACGCAGACAGATACGGAAGAAATCGGACATCTGGGAACTTTGTTTATGTGACAGCCTATGTACAAGAGCCGCCATGACAGTTAGAGCAGGGGTCACCAACCTTTTTCAACCTGAGGGCTACTTCAGGGGCACTGAGTAATGCGACGGGCACCATTTTGATAAAACACTTCTTAAATAACAAAGTTACACAGTTTAATTTGATAATAGAAAAAGTTTTTAAAAAGTCTTCTGGACAGTTTAATTCTTGATCGAGACGTTTCGACTTCCATCCAGAAATCATTTTCAATCTGAATGAAATGGACTGAAAACTGGATCTATTTATACTAACCTGAGTAAAAGATAAAAAAAATAGTAAGAAGGGCTCGACCAATGAGCCTGTGTTACCTATGATGGCCGTGAATGGCTCCTATTGTAGCCACAGACCAGTAAACGATCCCTATTATAAAAATGCTAAAAGCCTAGTGAATAGAAATTCCTGCTAACAAGAGGCGTGAATCTGGGTCACGAGGTGTCCTCTTTGGTCCATGGCTTCAGAATGCTGCTTAAATACCGGGCAGAATGTATCTAAAGCCTCCACTCCGATTCAGTGAGGGATTTTCTTTCTTCACAAAAATGGCTTCCTTCACACCTCTTTCAAACCATCCTTTCTCTCTACTTAGGTCATCATAGGTAACACAGGCTCATTGGTCGACCCCTTCTTACTATTTTTTTACCTTTTACTCAGGTTAGTATAAATAGATCCAGTTTTTTGTCCATTTCATTCAGATTGAAAATGATTTCCAGATGGAAGCCGAAACGTCTCGATCAAGAATTAAACTGTCCAGAAGACTTTTTAAAAACTTTTTCTACTATGGATCACTCCTGGATGAATGAGGGACTACACGGACTCGATCCATCACAATAATTATTTTAGTTTCATTAAACAGAAACAGAAACATTTCAATATGAAACATCCAAGTGTTTCTTTTTCAAATGATCACTTCCACAACATTTTGCAGGAAATCTTTTTCCATTTTTACTACTAGCCACCAATAGTTATCGTCATTGCTTCTTTGAGAACCTCCCCGTCTGAGAACGCCTTCTTCTTCTTTAACAAAAAATGTGTTGCTCTAAATGAGGCTTTTTCAGAGTTTTTTAACGGCCTCATAAAAAAAGACTGCTGTTTACCCAAAGCTGCCTTTAACTCCCGGGCTTTTTCCGTCCGTACTGCGCTGCCTGGTGGGTGGTTAGCATGGTAGCTTTTGTGACATGTACAGAAATTAATCTCCACATAGTGCCGCTTATGCGTCGCCACAGTCGCACCGCAGATGAGACACACACACACACGTTGGTAAAAATGAACTCTTCCTCCAAGTTTTCTTCCTTTTTTTCTGCCATGTTTTTGTGGATAGAAAACGCGCTACGAGCTCATCTCAGCAAAGCTGGTTTGTCATGTGCACTAGACTGACCTCCACCCATACTATGTCAGAGTTCGTATATTAAACTTTTTTTGTGACATACGTTTTTTTTTTTTACGTTTTTATGTATCCGTTTTTAAATTTACATCACTGTAAAAAAAATTAAAAAAGAATAGCAACATAATTAAATAAAATCTTAGACAGAACTATCGTAATTTCACGACCATTAGGCGCACCGTACAAAAAGGCGCAGCCTCAGTCACACACCGCCTTACAACAACACACACACAAGCATGCAAATGTGTGTATTAAAAAATAGATCGGGAGTAAAACTGAGTTTGGTTGTGTTTTATTGAAGTAGTAACGATACTAAACAAACACATTACCGGTAATAGTCTTTATTCAAATCCATCAAAGTCCTCATCCTCTGTTTCAGAGCAGGTCCACTTCGCTCCTCGCTGTCAAAGTCACTGTCTGTACTGTGCGGCTCCTCAGAAAGGATACCAGCTTTTAAGAAAGCTCGGATAACAGTACCAGCAGACACGTTAGTCCAAGCATCTACAATCCATTGGCAAACTGCAGCGTAACTCGCCCGGCGCTGCCTTCCACCCTTCGGTCATCCATTGCTCCCACGCCGCTCACACTTCACTCTTTAACGTTCTCATGCCTTTTCTTTCAGGTCCGCCTCGCGGGCACCGCGTTTTCTTTTAGGTCCGCCTTTTCTCACACACAAGGCGCACCGCACGAAAAGGTGCACCGCTCATTTTGAAGAAAATCTAAGAC
The DNA here is from genome assembly GCA_902685375.1 of Neostethus bicornis. Classification (NCBI taxonomy): domain Eukaryota; kingdom Metazoa; phylum Chordata; class Actinopteri; order Atheriniformes; family Phallostethidae; genus Neostethus; species Neostethus bicornis. The sequence continues at coordinate 10,185,117 of LR738541.1, read as the reverse complement.
TTTTATATGAGCCTTATGGCCGTGAAATTACGGTAATTCATGATTAGTGCTATTTTTAGAACTGGCCTGCGGGCGACTGATGCGGTCGCTGCGGGTGACCTGGTGCCCGCAGGCACTGTGTCGGTGACCCATGAGTTACAGTAAAACAAAGCACGAACAAGCAGTACAGGGGTGTATTCCTGGGTTAATTCCTCTTAGTACTGATACATTCCGCTAGGTGGTAACACACGTAAGACGCACTGTTTACCAGCTGCTTTCTTATGTTTTGAACGGTTTGTTTTACGCTAACTGTCATGGCGGGTGTTGTACATTGGCGGATGTGACGTCACGTCATAACCTCTCTTCCTGTACGTCCCGCCTCAAAATTTTCATCTTCGTGAAGCCGAAACCCCCCCTGAATAAATCTGTTTTTGTCTGAGTTTGAGCTGCAAAACCAAACTGATTTTTTTTTACAATAAAAAATAATATTTTGACTCACCGTTTTTCGGACAAAACGTTGAAACAGGAGATTTTTTGAATCTCATGAAGACGTTCAGAGTCTGGCTGAGTTCGTCTCTTTGTTTGATGACGTGTTCCGTGTCGTTTTGTAGGATTTTGTTTTGCTGAATCAGCGCGTTATTCTTTCCAGAGAATTCTTTGAGATTCAAACTGACTGAAATGAAGATGAAATTAGATTTAATTTTATTTACGGACAAAAAAACCAAATCTCCAATCGCTTAAAAACATCACATGGATTTCTGATTTTTCATCTATTCCTTGCTTTTTTTCATTGTTCCAAATATTCCTGTCACGATCCCCCCTCTCATCTGGAACACTCCTTCCCTTCTACCCTACCCTCAGCTCTAATTTGGCACACCTTGTCCCAATCCCCAGGCATGTCTTGGTTCCCTTTGGACGGTTTAAGCCCCGGTGTCTCTCACTTCCCGGCTGGATCCTTCCTGCTCCAGTGGCCTGCAGTGATGGCTCCATCCAGCCACGGTGGTGCACCCTGCCTTCCTTTTGAGCTAAGGCCCTCGTCCTACAGAGCTCGTACCCCTGGATTCTGGTACAGCCTGCCTTCCTGCCAAGCTCTCCTTTCGGGCCACTCATCGTCCAGCCGAGCTCCTACCTTCTGACCACTCGTCATCTGGTCAAGCACCAACCTTTTGGTCCCTCGTCCAGCTGCACTCCATCCTTCTGGTCAGTCGTCGTCCTGCCAAGCTCCAACCGTCTGGCCCCTCATCGTCCTGCCGAGCTCCTACGTCTGGGCCCTCATCATCCAGCCGCGCTCCCCCTTCTGGTCCCTTGTCATCCAGCCGCGCTCCATCCCTCCGGTACGCTTGACGTCCAGCTGAGCTCCTACGTCTGGGCCCTCATCATCCAGTCGAGCTCCAAACCTTCTGGTCTCTCGTTCAGCCGAGTTCCAATCTTCTGGTGCCTCGTCCAGCCGAGCTCCACCTCTTCCGGCCCCTGTCCTACCGAGCTCCGTCCCTCTGGTTCCCTGCCGTCCAGCTAAGGTCTCCCTCTAGTCACTGATGACAGTCCCACTCTCTCAGTCCAACTTCAAGACGTCTTGGTATGTTTAAGTGTTTGTTCCTCTTCCTTTTGACCCGTTCTTTGAGGGAGGTCATTTAAAAATCATTCATTTGTAAACTTGAAGTTCAAATCTGACCCTCCGATAACCTTTCTGTGCCCTCCTTAACGTAAGATCCTTACGTTTGGCAACATGTTGTATGTCTATGAGTTCTAAAACCCACCGAAGATGATGGCGATGATGCTTCCGATCAGGAGGCAAGAAAGAACGCCCACATAAATCAGCACTGGACGAGAAGTTTCTTTAGCTGTAAATGAAAACAGATCGTTTATTTTGATTCATAATTACATCGTGCTGATCTCTCACACGCGTCTCATTTATATGGATTATGCAAATGATGTGATGCATATTCAAATGAGCCAGCGTCATCACGGGCAGCCGTCATGACGTCATTAACAACCGAAAAAGTCTGGAAAGCAGTTGTCACGGCAACTATGAGCAAAACACACTGATGTGTGAAATAAATGTAGATCCTGGTTACCATGGTGAGGGTATGAATGTAGATCCTGGTTACCATGGTGAGGGTATGAATGTAGATCCTGGTTACCATGGTGAGGGTAGGAACGTAGATCCTGGTTACCATGGTGAGGGTAGGAACGTAGATCCTGGTTACCATGGTGAGGTTAGGAACATAGAACCTGGTTACCATGGTGAGGGTAGGAACGTAGATCCTGGTTACCATGGTGAGGGTAGGTACGTAGATCCTGGTTACCATGGTGAGGGTAGGAACGTGGATCCTGGTTACCATGGTGAGGGTAGGAATAGAGATCCTGGTTACCATGGTGAGACTAGGAACGTAGATCCTGGTTACCATGGTGAGGGTAGGAACGTAGATCCTGGTTACCATGGTGAGGGTAGGAATGTAGATCCTGGTTACCATGGTGAGGGTAGGAATGTGGATCCTGGTTACCATGGTGAGGGTAGGAATGTGGATCCTGGTTACCATGGTGAGGGTAGGAATAGAGATCCTGGTTACCATGGTGAGGGTAGGAATGTAGATCGACTTGTAAATCCAGAGCTTTGCTTTTCGTTTCATATCCTATTTATTGCAGACGCTGCACCGATCCGTCTGTCGATCTCCGGCTTCTTCCTTCCTCACTGTGAAAAAGACCCTGAGAGACTCAAACGTTTTTAAATGAGCTCCCTCTACAGATTGATCCAGCATTGCACCTCCTACAGAAACATTTTGAACTGAATTTCTTACCTTGTTCTGATTTTTCAGGTGTTTCTTTTTCATGCTTCTCTGCAGCGGGCGTCGCTTCCTCACCTTTTTATGCAAAACAGAAAAAATGTCTTTAAAGTTAAATTCATCTAACTTTTGTTGAAAAAGTGTGTTTGATGATCGAGACGTTTCCACTTCCATTCAGAAATCATTATTTTAATTTATGCGGTGACATAATTTATATTTTTTACCAGTCTGTCGTGAGAAGCACGGTTTTCTTTACGGTCGTCTGCTAGGGAGGCAACTTGACCACAAGGGATAACGATAATCTGGACAGACTGATAGGGAAATGTGTATCTGTGGTGGGGAGGAACGTGGACTGTGGGGGATGTTCAGGAAAGGAGGAATGTGGGCTCTAATGCAGGGCATCCTGAAAAATCCCCGTCATCCTCTGCATGATGAGGTCCCAACTCAGAAGAGTACCAGAAGTAACAGGTTCCTCTCACTGCGCTGCAGGACTGAATGCTTTAAGAGAAGCCTGGGTTTCTCCTCTGAGGCTGGTGCCCCTGATGACCTGGCCCCGTGTAAGCAGAAGACAAAGAATGGACGGAAGGAAACAGGATAAAACCCACACGTACACGGGAAGAACATACAAACTCCACACAGAAAGTCCAGTCTTTCAATTCTCGTCCACACTCCTGGACTCGAATGCCCAACCTTCTTGCTCTGAGGCCCCAGGGCTGCAGCCCCATCCATCCATCCATCCATCCATCCATCCATCCATCCATCCATCCGTCTCTATCTGTCTGTCTGTCCGCCCACCCGTCCGTCTGTCCGCCTATCTATCTATCAAATTTTAGTTTCATGACCAGCTGTTTTTACTCACCTTTCTGAGGCTGAGCAGCATTTTGAAATACGACTGTAGAATAAACGATCTCTTCAGCCATCATGAAAAAAAAAAGAATAAAAAGAACGATCAAATCAAAGGAGAAAATCTGTGACTTTAAGAGACAAACGTTTCCTGTCGGTTTGAACCAAAGATCTGTTCAGTTCCTCCGAAACTTTGATGGAAATTTGAAGCTTTTTTGTTTCACAATTTGTGTTTTTTTTTTTAGGAAGTGCGTTTTTGTCTGAAAAAGAAAAAATACCAGAATTTCACTGAGTTTAGTTTTTAAAAAAAACATCAGCTGTTGTTTTGATTTCCTTTAATCTTTAGTTAATATGAACTTTATGTTTTAACATCTGTTTCTGTTGGTTTTAATGAGATCGCATGATGCAGAAGTTTGGTTTAAATTATTTTATTTTAAACCAACATGTCGGTTGAGATTCTGAATTTAGACATTTTGGACTTAGTCTCTCCAGCAGGTCTGTGGTCTACCTCTTGGTCTCCTCCAATTGGGACGGAGCACCTCACCACCGAGGGAGGCATTCTAATCAGATACCCCATCTAGCTTCTCTCGACCCGGAGGAGCAAGAGCTCTACTCCGAGCTCCTCCCGGATGGCAGAGGTCCTTCTCTATTTCTGAGTTAGAGGCCAGCCACCCTGCAGGGGATCATTTTAGCTGCTTGTATCCATAATCTCGTTCTTTCGGTCACCACCCACAGCTGGTTACCATGGTGAGGGTAGGAACGTAGATCCTGGTTACCATGGTGAGGGTAGGAACGTAGATCCTGGTTACCATGGTGAGGGTAGGACCGTAGATCCTGGTTACCATGGTGAGGGTAGGAACGTAGATCCTGGTTACCATGGTGAGGCTAGGAACGTAGATCCTGGTTACCATGGTGAGGGTAGGAACGTAGATCCTGGTTACCATAGTGAGGGTAGGAACGTAGATCCTGGTTACCATGGTGAGGGTAGGAACATAGATCCTGGTTACCACGGTGAGGGTAGGAACGTAGATCCTGGTTACCACCGTGATGGTAGGAACGTAGATCCTGGTTACCATGGTGAGGGTAGGAACATAGATCCTGGTTACCACGGTGAGGGTAGGAACGTAGATCCTGGTTACCATGGTGAGGGTAGGAACATAGATCCTGGTTACCACGGTGAGGGTAGGAACGTAGATCCTGGTTACCATGGTGAGGGTAGGAACATAGATCCTGGTTACCATGGTGAGGGTAGGAACATAGATCCTGGTTACCATGGTGAGGGTAGGAACGTAGATCGACAGGTAAATCCAGAGCTTTTATTCTCATTCATCAGGGTCATGATTAAAACCCTGGTACTGAGCTGGCAGTATATACCCTCCTCCTTGCTGGAGCTTCTCTTTGTAATGTTCAACAATACCCTCTGACGGCTGTGTCCTCTCCTCATGTCGTTGGGTTCAACGATGTTGGCAACCTCGTTGTGAAAAAGTTGCAGATTATTGTGACGCATTTATTATCATTTTATTACAAAACTAGATGATAAAAATCAGAGTGATGGGAGGGGGAGGAGTGTGGACCGACAGTACAGTGGGAGGAGTGTGGACCGACAGCACAGTGGGAGGAGTTTGGACTGGCAGTACAGTGGGAGGAGTTTGGACTGGCAGCACAGTGGGAGGAGTTTGGACTGGCAGCACAGTGGGAGGAGTGTGGACCGGCAGCACAGTGGGAGGAGTGTGGACTGGCAGCACAGTGGGAGGAGTTTGGACTGGCAGCACAGTGGGAGGAGTTTGGACCGGCAGCACAGTGGGCGGTGGGAGGAGCTCATCGCTTCTTGTCTCAAACAGTCCAGATTAAAGCTCGGCCCTCACAGATCCAGCGGTTTTTCATTTTACAGGAAGCTCCGTGCCAGCTGGCCAGTCGGTCTTTCCCAGGATTCGTTAGAACACACACTGAAGCCGAAGGTGAATCTGATTGGTCAGAACTCCAGAACCTGCAAAAAACAAACATAAAAAAAAACCTGAAAAGTTTATAAAAACTGGCGTAATTCTTAGACTGAGTGAGAATCTCTGCTCAATCTCAATCCTGCCCCGAACCACGCCTCTAGTAAATAATGACTGGCAAACGGACTCTTCTAACACAGCACTCTCACCCATTCACACACATTCATACCTGATGGTGGAAGCTAGCATGCAAGCTGTAAACCACCAGCAGGAGACATTGGGGGCAGTGTTGGGTTTTGGACAGGACGGTGTCCAAAAATGTCCAAAACCGTCCAGAACCTGTAATTTGACAACAAAACACTGCTTTTTCATGTAAATAACCCAGTGATTTATTTACTCTTAATATCATGTCATGTCTGATTCCACCCATGTTCCAAGTTCACATGAAGAATGTATTACTTTGTACTAGTATTACTTTGCAGTGTAGTATTACATTGCTTAGATTGTCTATTTTGCACACATATAGCACTATAGTGTCACTTTGGATTATATTGTCTTTTTGGTGGTCTCACTTATTAAGTAACTGCTGTAATTTCACGGCTATAAGGCTCATATAAAAGTCTTAGATTTTCTTCAAAATGAGCGGTGCGCCTTGTGTGTGAGAAAAGGCGGACCTAAAAGAAAACGCGGTGCCCGCGAGGCGGACCTGAAAGAAAAGGCATGAGAACGTTAAAGAGTGAAGTGTGAGCGGCGTGGGAGCGATGGATGACCGAAGGATGGAAGGCAGCGCCGGGCGAGTTACGCTACAGTTTGCCAATGGATTGTAGATGCTTGGACTAACGTGTCTGCTGGTACTGTTATACGAGCTTTCTCAAAAGCTGGTATCCTTTCTGAGGAGCCGCACAGTACAGACAGTGACTTTGACAGCGAGGAGTGAAGTGGACCTGCTCTGAAACAGAGGATGAGGACTTTGATGGATTTGAATAAAGACTATCACCGGTAATGTGTTTGTTTAGTATCGTTACTACTTAAATAAAGTACAACCAAACTCAGTTTTGCTCCCGATCTATTTTTTAATACACACATTTGCATGCTTGAGTGTGTGTTGTTGTAAGATGGTGTGTGACTGAGACTGCGCCTTTTCGTACGGTGCGCCTAATGGTCGTGAAATTACGGTAGTAGTCCAGTTCACATGGTCCTACCCTCACCGTGTCCCCTCAGCATTCTGTAGCAGAAAACCAGTTTCTGTGCTTTATCAGTCACTCCAGCACTTCCCACCATTATGACTGCTATCCTTTGTAGTAGGTAGGATCAAACAAAGGGGGTGGAGGGTCTAATCTTCACACCTAAACCCATGATTCTTGTTAAACACAGGTGTGAAAGTTCTGGACACTTTTTGCTAGTTTTGGTTGCTTTATTATAGTTTTGGACATCTCTCCCCTGTTTTGGACAGGACAGTTTTGGACGGGTTTAAACCGGGCTTTAACCGAGGGGCGTCCAAAACCTGCCAGCACTGATTGGGGGTTCACAGTCTTGCTCAGGGACACCTCGACATGAGCTCTGGGCAGGCGATTGAATCAGCGACTTTACAGCTACAGAACTTTCGCCCTAACTTCTGAGCCATCCTCACCCATATAAATTACTCCATATATGGATCATACAAATGCATATTCAAAACAACCAGCAATGCCAACCACATAAAGGGCGCAGGGGAAGGATGGGCCGTGTCGAAGCTAACCTCTATAGATGTTTAATTACCTTCTGTTGTCCTCATCGAAACTGAGAAACTCGTTAGATGCTCACCTATTATACACATGGTAAAAACCCTGTGAACTGAAACTGGTCCCAATGAGAGCATTGATTCTGGGTTAAATATCTTCCTCTTGAGACCACGGGATGAGAATGTTATTATCATGGTGCCCCCCTCTCATATGGACCTCTCCTTCCCTCCTATCCTACCCTCAGCCCTAATTTGGAACACCTGGTCCCATTCCCCAGATGGGACCTGGATGCAACCTGCCTTCCTTCTGAGCTCATAGCTCTGAACCTCGTTCTGCTGAGCTCACACTGCCTGGCTACCGGTGCACCCTGCCTTCCTGACGAGCTCTCCCTTCTGGTCCTCATCATCAAGCCTGGCTCCAACCTTCTGGTCCCTCATCCTCCAGTCGAGCTCCATCCCTCTAGTTCCCTCGACGTCCAACCTTTTGTAGTGCATTTGCTCCCTCGTCTTGCCAAGTTCTGTCTGGTTCTGCACTTCCTTCAATAAACTGGTGATTCATCTGGCGTAAGTAAAAGTTTTTTTTTTACTTACGTTTGAGTTAAATTACTTCCATCCACCCAGCTCCACGAGTTCTCCGTGTTTCTCCGCAAACCGATCCAGTATCCGTTTGTTTCCTTGTTGTACTTCACTGTCTGGTTGGTGATAAATTCCTACAATTAAAGCAAGAATTAGGATTAGAAGATTTTACAGAGAGAAATTTAAAAATCCAAATCCTAAAATCACCAATCCGGAATCCCTCCTCCCCACGCTGTATCGATCCGTCATGGTGAAGAAAGAGCTGAGCCAAAAAGCAAAGCTCTGGATTTACAAGTCAATCTACGTTCCTACCCTCACCATGGTAACCAGGATCTACGTTCCTACCCTCACCATGGTAACCAGGATCTACGTTCCTACCCTCACTATGGTAACCAGGATCTACGTTCCTACCCTCACCATGGTAACCAGGATCTACGTTCCTACCCTCACTATGGTAACCAGGATCTACGTTCCTACCCTCACCATGGTAACCAGGATCTACATTCCTACCCTCACCATGGTAACCAGGATCTACATTCCTACCCTCACCATGGTAACCAGGATCTACGTTCATACCCTCACCATGGTAACCAGGATCTACGTTCCTATCCTCACCATGGTAACCAGGATCTACATTCCTACCCTCACCATGGTAACCAGGATCTACATTCCTACCCTCACCATGGTAACCAGGATCTACGTTCCTACCCTCACCATGGTAACCAGGATCTACATTCCTACCCTCACCATGGTAACCAGAATCTATGTTCCTACCCTCACCATGCTAACCAGGATCTACGTTCCTACCCTCACCATGGTAACCAGGATCTACGTTCCTACCATCACCATGGTAACCAGGATCTACGTTCCTACTCTCACCATGGTAACCAGGATCTACGTTCATACCCTCACCATGGTAACCAGGATCTACGTTCCTACCCTCACCGTGGTAACCAGGATCTACGTTTCTACCCTCACCATGGTAACCAGGATCTATGTTACTACCCTCACCATGGTAACCAGGATCTACGTTCCTACCCTCACCGTGGTAACCAGGATCTACGTTCCTACCCTCACCATGGCAACCAGGATCTATGTTCCTACCCTCACTATGGTAACCAGGATCTACGTTCCTGCCCTCACCATGTTCCCACCCATGTTCCCACCCTCACCAGGGTAACCAGGATCTACGTTTCTACCCTCACCATGGTAACAAGAATCTATGTTCCTACCCTCACCATGGTAACCAGGATCTACATTCCTACCCTCACCATGGTAACCAGGATCTACGTTCCTACCCTCACTATGGTAACCAGGATCTACGTTCCTACCCTCACCATGGTAACCAGGATCTACGTTCCTACCCTCACTATGGTAACCAGGATCTACGTTCCTACCCTCACCATGGTAACCAGGATCTACATTCCTACCCTCACCATGGTAACCAGGATCTACATTCCTACCCTCACCATGGTAACCAGGATCTACGTTCATACCCTCACCATGGTAACCAGGATCTACGTTCCTACCCTCACCATGGTAACCAGGATCTACGTTTCTACCCTCACCATGGTAACCAGGATCTATGTTACTACCCTCACCATGGTAACCAGGATCTACGTTCCTACCCTCACCGTGGTAACCAGGATCTACGTTCCTACCCTCACCATGGCAACCAGGATCTATGTTCCTACCCTCACTATGGTAACCAGGATCTACGTTCCTGCCCTCACCATGTTCCCACCCATGTTCCCACCCTCACCAGGGTAACCAGGATCTACGTTTCTACCCTCACCATGGTAACAAGAATCTATGTTCCTACCCTCACCATGGTAACCAGGATCTACATTCCTACCCTCACCATGGTAACCAGGATCTACGTTCCTACCCTCACTATGGTAACCAGGATCTACGTTCCTACCCTCACCATGGTAACCAGGATCTACGTTCCTACCCTCACTATGGTAACCAGGATCTACGTTCCTACCCTCACCATGGTAACCAGGATCTACATTCCTACCCTCACCATGGTAACCAGGATCTACATTCCTACCCTCACCATGGTAACCAGGATCTACGTTCATACCCTCACCATGGTAACCAGGATCTACGTTCCTACCCTCACCATGGTAACCAGGATCTACGTTCCTACCCTCACCATGGTAACCAGAATCTATGTTCCTACCCTCACCATGCTAACCAGGATCTACGTTCCTACCCTCACCATGGTAACCAGGATCTACGTTCCTACCATCACCATGGTAACCAGGATCTACGTTCCTACTCTCACCATGGTAACCAGGATCTACGTTCATACCCTCACCATGGTAACCAGGATCTACGTTCCTACCCTCACCGTGGTAACCAGGATCTACGTTTCTACCCTCACCATGGTAACCAGGATCTATGTTACTACCCTCACCGTGGTAACCAGGATCTACGTTCCTACCCTCACCGTGGTAACCAGGATCTACGTTCCTACCCTCACCATGGCAACCAGGATCTACGTTCCTGCCCTCACCATGTTCCCACCCATGTTCCCACCCTCACCAGGGTAACCAGGATCTACGTTTCTACCCTCACCATGGTAACAAGAATCTATGTTCCTACCCTCACCATGGTAACCAGGATCTACATTCTTACCCTCACCATGGTAACCAGGATCTACATTCCTACCCTCACCATGGCAACCAGTGAGGGTGGTGACCGAAAGAACGAGATCGCAAATACAAGCGGCTGAAATGAGCTTCTTCTGCAGGGTGGCTGGGCTCCCACTCAGAGATAAAGGGAGGAAGTTGTCATCTGGGAGGAGCTTGTAGTATCGAGAGAACCCAGATGGAGTGGTTCAGGCATCTGGTTAGGATCCCTCCCTCGCTGTTGAGGTGTTTCGGGCACTTCTTACCAGGACGAGACCCAGAGACAAACCCTGGACCTGCTGGAGAGACTATGTCTTACAGCTGGACAGGAAACACCTCCTCCTGGGTGAGATGGAGAATGCATCCGGGGTGAGCGAAACATGGTATTACCATCTGAGGCTGTTGCCCCCACGACCAGGCCCAGATAAGCAGATGACGACGGAACAAATGATCAAATTAAATCGAAAACTTGTTTAAAAAAGCAGTGATTATGTAAATAATGTTTTCGTTAGTGTGAGTCTAAAACTCACCTGTTCTTTCAGACTGTTTAAAACCAGTAGGTGAGCATTTTCTTTACGACATTCCTCTTCACTCTCCGTCCAGGTTTTCCACTTGGAGAAATACTCAAAGTCCACAAACCAGTAACACTTTGACTGGAACAGAAGCCACTTGTCGGGGCAGGGTTTACACACTGTAAAAAAAAAAACAACAAAAAAAACATTCAATTTAAATAAAAAACTATTCATTTTTCGTCCGACGGAGCTGTGATTCTGTTGAACTGCTTATCCTTGTTGAAAACACCGTGGTTCCAGAAGTGTCCTAGTTGGTTCCAGGCGAGAGGCGGGATACATCCTGAACAAGTCTCCAGCTTGTGTGAGGCTACATAAACTCCTGTGGTCCTCCATTGGCTTAGAATGAGCGATGACACACACTCATTCTATGAAGAAAAATTCCTTTACTACTCCCTCAATGGGGAACTTACTTTGCTGCATTGCGCCGCAGCAGGCTGCCATGATGACACCAATGGTGGGAGCAAGTAGGGGGTAGGTGTCTACTGCAGGCACACCTAGGCAGCTCAGTGGGATTCAAACCAGCATCTCCCAGGATAAAGAAAAACACTACTACTGAGCCAATGCAGTCACGGTTGGTGATGTGTGAAGTACGACCCAAATGCAACGCAAGTTGTAACCAGTTTATTGGAGGATGAGGAGAACCAAACAGAACTATGACGTGGGGAGCATCGATGGCGCCAGGGTCCGGACTTCCACGCTGCTGCGCGATTCGCTTGGATAAGTCCATCGAGGTCTCCTCAAGAGACAACAAAAGACACCTTTACTTCATCAAAGGGAAAGGAGTCTGGACGGAGCTGGAAAAAAAGGTTACGATGAATGACCAGAAGGAGACCCCGCTGGACGTCGAGGGCACCAGAGAGATGGAGCTCGACTAGACGGAGAACCCGGCTGGACGTCGAGGGGACCAGAGGGATGGAGCTCGACCGGAAGGAGACCCCGGCTGGACGCCGAGGGCACCAGAGAGATGGAGCTCGACCAGAAGGAGACCCCGCTGGACGTCGAGGGCACCAGAGGGATGGAGCTCGACCGGAAGGAGACCCCGGCTGGACGCCGAGGGGACCAGAGGGATGGAGCTCGACCAGAAGGAGACCCTGGCTGGACGTCGAGGGGACCAGAGGGATGGAGCTCGACCAGAAGGAGACCCCGGCTGGACGTCGAGGGGATCAGAGGGATGGAGCTCGACCAGAAGGAGACCCCGGCTGGACGTCGAGGGGATCAGAGGGATGGAGCTCGACCGGAAGGAGACCCCGGCTGGACGCCGAGGGGACCAGAGGGATGGAGCTCGACCAGAAGGAGACCCTGGCTGGACGTCGAGGGGACCAGAGGGATGGAGCTCGACCAGAAGGAGACCCCGGCTGGACGTCGAGGGGATCAGAGGGATGGAGCTCGACCAGAAGGAGACCCCGGCTGGACGTCGAGGGGATCAGAGGGATGGAGCTCGACCGGAAGGAGACACTGGCTGGACGTCGAGGGGACCAGAGGGATGGACCTCAACCAGAAGGAGACACTGGCTGGACGTCGAAGGGACTAGAGGGATGGAGCTCGACCAGAAGGAGACCCCGGCTGGACGTCGAGGGGACCAGAGGGATGGACCTCAACCAGAAGGAGACCCCGGCTGGACGTCGAGGGGATCAGAGGGATGGAGCTTGACCGGAAGGAGACACTGGCTGGACGTCGAGGGGACCAGAGGGATGGAGCTCAACCAGGAGGAGACACTGGCTGGACGTCGAGGGGACCAGAGGGATGGAGCTCGACCAGAAGGAGACACTGGCTGGACGTCGAGGGGACCAGAGGGATGGAGCTCGACCAGAAGGAGACACTGGCTGGACGTCGAGGGGACCAAAGGAATGGAGCTCTACTGATTGACGAAGGGGACCAGGTGGATTGATTGCTAATGAAATTGGAATGAGTGTGTTCAAAGCCGTGATTCAGTCAAACAGTCTGAGATCTAAAAAGTTCACCTTTATTTGGGCAGCGTTTCTTCACAGTGAAGCTCTCGTCCTCCATGATCACGCCGATGGTCCAGTTCAGCTGGTTTCGTTCTCTGATCAGATCGTCCGTCCGTCTCTGCAGTGCAGCGTTTTCCAGGCGAAGCTGCTGCTTTTCTTCTGTGAAGGTAAAGCTTTGTCGTTTCACTTCCGAGCCGACTGTAGACAGAAAAAAAATCCTGTGGTTACGGCCTGGATGGATTACAGAGAGGGTGACAATGATTTTAATCTCATGGATTAAATACACTGAAAAAAACATATTCAGGCTCTCGTTAAATATTTTGAATGTGATCCATTTTTTTATTTATTATTGTTTTTAGTGCATTTAAATAAAATTACCACTTCCTGTTTGGACTGAGCGTGAGCACTAAAACACTTCCTGCTTACGCTAAATGAGAGCGTCACGAAGAACAAAATCAATGGCCAAGAACAGCCTGGCGTTAAATCATGTCCGAATACTAGATGAGAAATGTCGTGTTTTCAACGCTTGAAGGTGCGTTTGACTGAAGGCGGACCTAAACGAGCAGAGAATGAACCGCTTATTCTCTAACGGGGTGTGAATGTGTCAGAGTGTGTGTGCCAGCTGAGTCGCAGGGTCACACACACACACGTCATTTTGAATTTGTTTTGTGCAGGACAGCTTTTTTTTTTTTTAGAAATCGTCCGGCTAGATTCCCGTTGGCTTGTTTTGATTGGCTGGTTACGGAGTCATTCTGCTGTTGACATGAGCAACCAGCTGCTGGATCTGAAGGAGACAATCTGGAGGAGGTGCTTCCTGTGTTTGTATGGTTTCCATGGAAACGTCTAGTTGCTCGCTTGAGGAACTGGAGGCACTCACTCCTACCCAGTGAAATACAAAGAGCCCAGTTTGGTGTTTGTAAACAAAGACTCAAAAAGTTCAACAAATTGCTAAGAAAATATAAATTTTCCTCGATTAGACAGCGAAAAGTAAAATCACAGACTCTAGGTTGCTTAGGTCCTCAATGGGCCTGGCTTTGTGGACCCATTCCAGACTCCAGCTTTTGGGTTGCCAGGTTGGACACAGTGCGGCCTGCCGTAGGACTCTAGGACACTCTGACCGATTGGGGAGGGCTGCAGGGAACCCTCCGTGCCCCTGGGACCTAATGACTTTTAATCAGATTCTCAGGCTGGAGCTTCGCGCCCCTGGGACCTCAGAGACAGACACATAAATTTCCCCACCAGGGGATTTAAAGTATCCGTAGAAATCTTCAGATGGACTCACAGTGGAAGCTCAAAGCGATGACAGAAACGCCCAGCAGCAGGCAGATCGTCCCCAAAACAACTTCAGCCAAAGTGAAAACAGAAAAAAGAACTTTTCTTTTCATCACTGCAAGAAAAACAAACATGGTTGATTAAACTCGGGTTAAGGAGGTTTGCACCAGAAAGAAGAGGAATGAAGATTAGTCAGAGTAAAACAGAGTACATGTGTGTGAATGAGAGGGATCCAAATGGAAAAGTGAGGTTACAGGGAGAAGAGATAAAGAAGGTGGAAGATTTTAAGTATCTAGGATCAACAGTCCAGAGCAATGGAGAGTGTGGAAAAGAGGTGAAGAAGCGTGTTCAAGCAGGCTGGAACGGGTGGAGGAAAGTATCAGGTGTGATGTGTGACAGAAGAGTTTCAGCTAAAATGAAAGGAAAAGTGTAGAAAACCATGGTCAGAGTGGCCATGCTGATTGGTCGAGAGACAGTGGTGAGAGCGGCCATGCTGATTGGTCTAGAGACAGCGTGGTGAAAGCGGCCATGCTGATTGGTCTAGAGACAGTGTGGTGAGAGCGGCCATGCTGATTGGTCTAGAGACAGTGTGGTGAGAGCGGCCATGTTGATTGGTCTAGAGACAGTGTGGTGAGAGCGGCCTTGCTGATTGGTCTAGAGACAGTGTGGTGAGAGCGGCCATGCTGATTGGTCTAGAGACAGTGTGGTGACAGCGGCCATGCTGATTGGTCTAGAGACAGTGTCACTGAAGAAAAGACAGGAAGCAGAGATGGAGGTGGCAGAGATGAAGATGCTGAGGATCTCTCTGGGAGTGACCAGGATGGACAGGATCAGAGGAACAGCACATGTTAGAGGTTTTAAAGTCAGAGAGGTCAGACTGAGATGGTTTGGACATGTACAGAGGAGAGAGAGAGAGTACATCAGAAGAAGGATGCTGGGTTTAGAACCACCAGGAAAGAGGACTAGAGGAAGACCAAAGAGGAGGTTCATGGATACAGTGAAGGAAGACATGAAGATAGTTGGTGTGACCGAAGAGGATGCAGGAGATAGGGTTAGATGGAAGAAACTGACATGCTGTGGCGCCCCCTGAAGGAAAAAGCCAAAAGAAGAAGAAGAAGAAACTCAGGTTAAGGCCCGGTTACACTGCCCAAACTTCACTGGAGCGGTGACGTAACCGTTCATCACCGTTTAACAAACGTTGGCTCTCGTTAAAGTAACGCCGCATGCGCTCGGCCACTGCTGATGTTTCTCGAACGGCCCTCCTACCGCTCACAAAGTTTTGAGCTGCACAAAATATTGCGAGTGGTGAGGAGCGGTTCGTTCCTCAGGGGATTTTTTTTCATTCACACCTGGCGGTCGACTTGGAATCAGTCCGCGGGCTACCAGAAGACCGTGATTGACTGGTTGGGCACCCCTGTTTTAGGACTCACCTTTGATGAGACGTCGTTCTTCTGTTTTTTTCTGTTTCACCTTCTCGTAAACCGTTTCTATCTCATTGGGTTCATCTGAAAATCAAAAGAAAAGACGTTAAAGGTCCCCTATTATGCTTTTTTTCCCTTATTTTATCCTGTGCTTATGTATCTGATATGCATAATTTTACATTCCGCCACAATCTCAACACAATAGTTTTTAAATACTACCCTGTTTAGGAGCGCAGTTTCAGACCCGGAAGTCAAAACAGCTTGTTTCAGTCTTTTTTTATTTTTTTTTTCCCGGGACCCGCCCCGTTGGTTGCGATTGGTTGTCATTCATTGTGATTTCCCCACCCACCCAGCACAGCGTGGAGCGGGAGGGGCGAGGTGTGAGACGTATTGAGTAAACAAAGCGGTTCGGAGGAAGGAATAAACTTTGACTATGGCTGTCCCCGTTACTTTGCCTTACGTTTATGATCCAGAGTCTGATGAAGATTTTGAAGTCCATGCTGCACAAGTACCACGAAGACTTCATCAAGACGTAGCAGACTGGTAAACATGCTAACCCATATTCATTGTGTGGAGAGCAGGTAGAAGTGGGGGAGGGTGTTTGAGCTGCAGGGGGCTGAACAAAAAACAGATGTACGTCACTATGTTACACCAGTCGTTAGAGGTTTGGAGAACACGCCCCTTACTTTGACTTTAAATATCTCAAAATAGCATGAATCACAATAAAACACACTTTGGGGGATTGTTTGGGGTAGTACTAAGTAAAATAAAAGGTTAAAACCTCATAAAAGTCAGTTTTGCATAATAGGGGACCTTTAACAATGAAATTTAAAAAGGATTTCATGCTAAATGACTTTCCCACTTTTTCTACAGGAGCATATGTTTATGGTCAGCATCACTGTCCTGTCTGTAATTACAGATTAATCATGTAATCCCTGATTAATCCAGGAGTGACTCCTCATAGAAAAGTCTTCTAAGTGTTTTCTGGACAGTGTGTTTGATGATCGAGACATTTCGACCGTTTCAACCGGGATCATTCTGCATTGTTACACTCTATAAACAAGAATAAACGTCTCTCCAGGAAACCGTCATCCTCCCCCCTTTTTCTCCTCCTTATCCTGCCCTAATTCAGCACACCTGCTCCCGATTGCGTCTCCCTGATGACTCCACCTGTGTCTCGTCTTCCCCCTGGTTATTTAACCGCTGGTGTCCATGGCTATGTTCTACTCTCCTGCTGCAGCCATGATGATATCCTTCCATGTCTGGTCGTTCAGCCTCATGTTTCCCCTCCATGACTCCTTCGTCTGGTCGTTCCAAGCCTGCCCAGAATGCTCAAGCCTACCCGGGGCGCAATGAGCCTACCCGGGACGCAAGAAACCGGCTTAGGACGCAACATGACCAAACCTGCCCCGGACACACAAGCCTGCTCGGGACTCAACAAGCTTGGCTGGGATGCCTTCCAGACTGCACATGATTTCTCTAGTGCCTTTAACACCATCCAGCACTCATTACTGGGTGATAAGCTGCGGCTGATGGGTGCTGGTGCGTCCGCCGTCTCCTGGATCACTGATTACCTGACGGACAGGCCACAGTTCGTCCGGCTGGGCAAAGTCCGGTCTGATGTGGTTTTAAGTGGTGTGGGAGCCCCACAGGGCACGGTGCTCTCTCCATTCCTCTTCACATTGTACACTTCAGACTTCCAGCACAACTCCGATTCATGCCACCTACAGAAATTCTCTGATGACTCTGCAGTTGTAGGGTGTATAAGTGGTGGGCAGGAGGAGGAGTACAGGAGGGTGGTGGATGGATTTGTGGTGTGGGCGGGAGAGAATCACCTGCTCCTCAATGTGGACAAGACCAGGGAGATGGTGATTGACTTCCGGAAGAGGAGGGGGACTGCTTTGCAGCCGCTTTGCATTCTGGGTAGAGATGTGGAGGTGGTTGAGGAGTACAAATACCTTGGAGTGACCATCGACAGTAGACTGAACTGGAGGAGCAACAGTACTGCTGTGAACAAGAAGACCTGCAGCCGACTTTACTTTCTAAGGAAGCTGATGTCCTTCAATGTGTGCGGCAAGATCCTGGAGACCTTCTACCAGTCTGTGGTGGCCAGCACCTTGTTCTTCTCTGTCATCTGCTGGGGGAGCAGCATCGCAGCCAGTGACACCAACAGACTGAATAAACTAATCAGACTGGCTGGCTCTGTCATTTGCAAACAGGACTCACTTGAGGCAGTGGTAGAGAGGAGGTCACTGAACAAACTTTTGTCCATCATGGACAATCATGACCATCCTCTCTACCCACTCCTGGACGAACAACGGAGCTCCTTCTCCAAGAGGCTCAGACAGCTCCGCTCGAGAACATCTCGTTACAGGAGGTCTTTCTTTCCGTACGTGATCGGGCTCTACAACGACTCACTTAGCAGATAGGAAGTTGTTGCTCTGACACACAAATTTCCCCTGTGTGGGATCATTAAAGTATATTCTGATTCTGATATTCCTTCTAACCCCTCTTCTTCTTCTTTCGTCTTTTCCCTTCAGGGTGTGCCACATCAAGTCTGTTTCTTCCATCTAACCCTATCTGCTGCATCCTCTTCGGTCACACCAACTATCTTCATGTCTTCCTTCACTGTATCCATGAACCTCCTCTTTGGTCTTCCTCTAGTCCTCTTTCCTGGTGGTTCCAAACCCAGCATCCTTCTTCTGATGTACTCTCTCTCTCTCTCTGCACATGTCCAAACCATCTCAGTCTGGCCTCTCTGACTTTAAAACCTCTAACATGTACTGTTCCTCTGATCCTGTCCATCCTGGTCACTCCCAGAGAGATCCTCAGCATCTTCATCTCTGATACAAACATCTCTGTTTCCTGTCTTTTCCTCAGTACTACTGTCTCTAGACCAATCAGCATGGCCGCTCTCACCACACTGTCTCTAGACCAATCAGCATGGCCGCTGTCACCACACTGTCTCTAGACCAATCAGCATGACCACTCTCACCACAGTTTTTTACACTTTTTCTTTCATTCTAGCTGAAACTCTTCTATCACACATCACACCTGATACTTTCCTCCACCCGTTCCAGCCTGCCTGCACACGCTTCTTCACCTCTTTTCCACAATCTCCATTGCTCTGGACTGTTGATCCTAGATACTTAAAATCTTCCACCTTCTTTATCTCTTCTCCCTGTAGCCTCACTTTTCCATTTGGATCCCTCTCATTCACACACATGTACTCTGTTTTACTCTGACTAATCTTCAAACCTCCACCTCTCCAGCTTTTCCTCCACCTCTCCCCTCCTCTCACTACAGATCACAATGTCATCTGCATTATATACGATAAACCTGGCTTTGCTTCTGGGTCCTACATCTCCAACTTCATCACCTCACGACAATTAAACCAAGAAATGAATGAATAGGTTTCAGTTGATTTGATTCAAGATGAAGAAGCTCATTCACACAGTTAGAGAGGTTTCATCACCAGAGAGACAGGATGGAAGTGGTTAGGGAGCATGTCGAGTATACGGAGTGGTTGAAAACGTAGGAAGCAGGCGAGCTCACCAAGTGTAGAAACACCGTTAGTCCTGAACGTCACCGTAACATAATTCACCTCCTCATCCAGTGTTTCTGAATTTATCATCATCAGGTTTGGTTGAAAAAAGAACCACAGACTCAGACGTGTTTGGTTTGAAATGACGGTCAGAAAACAGAAGCGGATAAATTTTACTTCCTTGTTTTTGAGGTATGAAATACCAAAGTGTTTCCTGTTTTGGAAAAAAAGGGAACGCATAGAAAACGTAATACATTACAAAAGAAAGTTTTGTTGATGTTGCCATGACGTCATTTAAATAATTTATTGTTTTTTTTATGCTGAAGATTGTTTTAACGAGTCATTGTTACGGGTAAACTTTTTAACTCTTTAAGTATTTGGTGAGGGTAGGAACGGAGACGGAGTTTAGTTTTTATTTTCGGATGCGGCCGGAAAAGGTTGGGATGCTCCCTACAGGTCAGGAATAGGGTGTTGCCCCAAGTGGAGGAGTTTGAGTATCTCAGGGTCATATTTACGACTGGGGGAAGGATGGAGGGGAGATCAACAGACGGATCAATGCAGCATCAGCAGTAATAAGGACACTGCATCGGTTTGTCATGGTAAAGAAAGAGCTGAGCCGTGAAGCAACGCTCTCGATTGACCCGTCAATCTACGTTGCTATCCTCACCATGGTAACCAGGATCTACGTTCCTATCCTCACCATGGTAACCAGGATCTATGTTCCTACCCTCACCATGGTAACCAGGATCTATGTTCCTACCCTCATCATGGTAACCAGGATCTACATTCCTATCCTCACCATGGTAACCAGGATTTATGTTCCTACCCTCACCATGGTAACCAGGATCTACGTTCCTACCCTCACCATGGTAACCAGGATCTACGTTCCTACCCTCACCATGGTAACCAGGATCTACGTTCCTACCCGCACCATGGTAACCAGGATCTACGTTCCTACCCGCACCATGGTAACCAGGATCTACGTTCCTACCCTCACCATGGTAACCAGGATCTACGTTCCTACCCTCACCATGGTAACCAGGATCTACGTTCCTACCCTCACCATGGTAACCAGGATCTATGTTCCTACCCTCACCATGGTAACCAGGATCTACGTTCCTACCCTCACCATGGTAACCAGGATCTACGTTCCTACCCTCACCATGGTAACCAGGATCTACGTTCCTACCATGCCTCACCATGGTAACCAGGATCTACGTTCCTACCCTCACCATGGTAACCAGGATCTACGTTCCTACCATGCCTCACCATGGTAACCAGGATCTACGTTCCTACCCTCACCATGGTAACCAGGATCTACGTTCCTACCCTCACCATGGTAACCAGGATCTACGTTCCTACCCTCACCATGGTAACCAGGATCTATGTTCCTACCCTCATCATGGTAACCAGGATCTACGTTCCTACCCTCACCATGGTAACCAGGATCTACGTTTCTACCCTCACCATGGTAAGTGGAATGATTCTTCCAAACCAAGTGAATAATTTCCCCGCTTCCCATTACCTCCGGTGCTCCCCAGGGCTCCATCTTGTGGCTCTTGTCATGATCCCCCTCTCGTTTGGAACACTCCTTCCCTCCTATACTCACCTCAGCCCTAATTTGACTCATCTGGTCTCAGTCCCCAGGTGTATCTTGTTTCTCTTTGGACTATTTAAGCTACCCTCTCCTTTCAGTCTCACATCAACAGCATCACTGGGTCTCCCTTTTTTAACCTCAGGAAAATCAACCGTCCTCGTCTTTCTCTGTCTTCCCGTAACACCGTCATCCTTCTCCACTGTCTGGTCCCATCTCTTCTTGACTACTGCAACTCCCTCCTCTTTGGTCTCCCTCAGAGGTCCCTTTACAGAGTGTAGCGACCGAAAGCGGGTGGATTAGCGGTCAGAAAAAACATCCGAAAGCGGTTTCCCGTTAGTTTGAAAGCCTGTGCGTCCGTTCTGAGCAAAAAAAGTGGTGAACGCGTGATCGTTAAAGGGTTAATAAACTTCAGAGCAAGAAAATCAGGGTTTGAGTTCCAGAGTGAGGGCGAGGCTTGGAACACTGTTCTTTCTGTGTGTAGTCTGCATGTTCTCCCTGTGTATTTGTGGTTTTTCTCTGGTTTCCTCCAAAAACAAACATGTTAGGTTGATTGCTTTTCTGAAAATGCAAAGCATGCTTAAATTAAATGCATTATTTTTTATGAATTCAGGGCTTCCTGCAGACGGTTTTTACCCCCGTTGACCTGAACTTCTCTTTCGGTAAACAAGGAACTTTTGTCTGACCTTTTGTAACGTGATATTCTTGTAGCGATAATGTTATTACGAGTTCCTTATCCTCAAATATTTGACCCGTTTCATGCTCAGTGCTGAACTTCCTCCTCGGAAATATATTTATCTGCTCAGACATTTTCTCATTGTGAAGGAGCCGCGCTGCAGGACGGGACGGAACGGATCTACATGGAGGTTTATGACAACTACCCTGTAAACGTCTCACAAAGGAATCTGACTTTCACAGGTAAACAACCACAGATAGAATGGGATTACATAGATTTGACGGGGTGTAAAACGTTATTCATGGAGAGGATTTGTTGTCCGGCCACCTCTTCCAGTGACACCAGCTTCAGTCCCATTACAGAGCTAGAACTCCTGATGATGTTTTTCTTGATTGTACCACACCAGCACACCACAGCATACAGTAGAACAGTTTGGACGACGGTCTGATAGAACATATTAACAAGTTTAATGGAGCCTTGGCAGAAACTCCAGCTCCAGCTCACCCAGGAGGATCCTGAGGTGTTCCCTGTCCAGCTGTGAGACATAGTCTCTCCAGCAGGTCCGCGGTGTGCCTCTGGGTCTCCTGCTGGTAGGACATGCCCGAAACACCTCATCAGCTAGGGAAGCCTCCTAAACAGTTGCCCGAACCACCCCATCTGGCTTTTCTCGACGCGGAGGAGTACTGGCTCTACTCCGAGCTCCTCCTGGATGGCAGAGCTCCTCCCTCTATCTCTGAGTGAGAGAGCCCGGATCATTTCAGTCACTTGTATCCGTGATCTTGTTCTTTCCGTCACCACCCACAGCTGGTGACCGAAAGCTGGTGTTCGACTCGAGATGTTAAGCTCCGTCACAAAGCTCTGTGACGGCTGGGCTCCAGGAGGGGATGTGATCTGCCTGGAGCTCCTACAGGCTGTGTATGGTGTCGGGCTGTCATGACTCTGATTCCCAATGATTGATTATTTTAATATTAGAGTGTTAAATTTATAATATGTGGTTTTATTTTTCCAGCACAAGTAGAAATGGACCTTAACTCCCGCCTTCTTCTCCGGCTGAAGATTTTGGGGTCACTTTGTCTCTTCTTGGTGGTGTGCCTTTCTGCCGCCGTCATCTGCAGTGAGTTTTATTTAAAACAAACTATTTCATAAACTTTTATTGTGTTTTTTATAGTAACTCGATGGTTCTGAAAGAAATCTCCACCATGGTGAAGGTAGGAACGTAGATCCTGGTTACCATGGTGAGGGTAGGAACGTAGATCCTGGTTACCATGGTGAGGGTAGGAACGTAGATCCTGGTTACCATGGTGAGGGTAGGAACGTAGATCCTGGTTACCATGGTGAGGGTAGGAATGTAGATCCTGGTTACCATGGTGAGGGTAGGAACGTAGATCCTGGTTACCATGGTGAGCGTAGGAACGTAGATCCTGGTTACCATGGTGAGGGTAGGAACGTAGATCCTGGTTACCATGGTGAGGGTAGGAACGTAGATCCTGGTTACCATGGTGAGGTTAGGAACATAGATCCTGGTTACCATGGTGAGGGTAGGAACGTAGATCCTGGTTACCATGGTGAGGGTAGGAACGTAGATCCTGGTTACCATGGTGAAGGTAGGAACGTAGATCCTGGTTACCACGGTGAGGGTAGGAACGTAGATCCTGGTTACCACGGTGAGGGTAGGAACGTAGATCCTGGTTACCACGGTGAGGGTAGGAACGTAGATCCTGGTTACCATGGTGAAGGTAGGAACGTAGATCCTGGTTACCATGGTGAGGGTAGGAACGTAGATCCCGGTTACCATGGTGAAGGTAGGAACGTAGATCCTGGTTACCATGGTTCTGATTCTTAATGATGATTATTCCGTGTTAATAATTACACGTCTAGAGACTTTCGTTCTTCTTGAAACTGACTTCAACAAGCTTTTATCTTTTCAATTCCTGGTGGATTCAAGAAAAAAATGGGTTTTCATCCAGTTTTTTTTTCACTTGTTTGACTGTGTTTACAAAGTAATAGTTTAAAGACTGATGAGGCTGGTGAACGTGTTCACACACCCTGGTTTAGACTAATCAATGACAGATCGAGTAAAGCTTTACTTCTTTTATTTTTAGTGGCCGTTATGATGAAAAACCAGGGTGCAACTCTCAGCGACCTCAGAGGAAAAAACGAACAACTGGTTTTGGAAAAAGAATTCTTTGAGAACGAGACGATGGGGATGAACAGGACTCTGGGAATGATCACCACGTACTACTCAGCGAATGACGTTTGTGACAACAACAGTGAGTAGTTTCCATGGAAACAGATAGTAAACACTCAAACATGAAATGTTGGGATTGTTGATCGTCCGTCATACTTCTTCTTTTGGCATTCACCTTCAGGGGGCGTCACAGCAAGTCAGTTTCTTCCATCTAATCCTGTCTCCTGCATCCTCTTAGGTTCATGTCCTCCTTCACTGCATCCATAAACCTTCTCTTTGGTCTTCCTCTAGACCTCCTGCCTGGTGGTTCCTCCCTCTCCTCTGTACATGTCCAAACCATCTCAGTCTGGTCTCTCTGACTTTAAAACCTCTAACACGTGCTGTTCCTCTGATCCTAGCTCGTTACTTCCAGAAACACAACTTGTTGAGGTTAAAATAATTATTAAAAAGGATCTTTTTAAAACTTTTCTTTAACAGCTTGCGAGGCGTGTCGCAGCGGTTGGCATCGGTACCGGAAACACTGCTACCTGTTTTACACTGAACCCCAATGGAAGTACTGGAATGACAGTCGGGAAGTCTGCCAGAAGGAAAGAGCGGACCTGGTTGTCGTTGATGATTTGGAAGAACAGGTGAGTTTAAAACAATATAAAATTCACCGAGAAGAAAACGTTCCTTTAAATCTGACATAAAATGCATCACAGAAATTCCTCAACCAGAAGGTCGAGTACTACTTCGACATCTATCACGGATACTGGATGGGTCTGCGGAAGACTGGTGACAAGTGGATCTGGATCGATGGACACGAGGACACACTGCAGTAAGAAAACAAGAAATATTCTGTAGGTTCCGTCGTCTTACGCTTATCCGGAGCCGGGTCGCCGGGGGCAACAGTCTCAGACGGGAAGCCCAGGCTTCTCTACTCCGGCTGCATCCTCCATCTCACCCAGGAGGATTCTGAGGTGTTCCCTGTCCAGCTGGGACACATAGTCTCTTCAGCAGGTCCGGGGTCTGTCTATGGGTCTCCTCCTGGAGGGACGGAACACCTCACCAGTTAGGGAGGCATCCTAACCAGATGCCTGAACCACACCTTCTGGTTTCTCTTGACCCGGAGGAGCAACGGCTCTACTGTGAGCTTCTTTTTAATTTGAACTAGAATCTTAAATATGCTCTGGTTTTTCTCTTTAAGGTTCTGGAAGGATGTGAGCGGGGATTACGGACTGATCGTCTCTGGACGGAATACTACGTCCAGCTGGGACGCAGAAAATGATGAATTTCTGAACAGGTTTATTTGTGAGACTGAAGCTCTGATCCGAAACGTCTAGAAAAAACACACCGTCTTTAAAACACACAAAAACACACCGTCTTTAAACGCATTGTGTTACACAGAAAACACACACAGACACACAGACACACAGACACACACACACACACACAGACACACACACACACACACACACACACACACACACACACACACACACACACACACACACACACACACACACACACACACACACACTCGTTCCTAGGGGTAATTTAATATCAGCCAATCAAATAACATGAACAAACGTTTTCCAAGGAAACCAGAGAAAACCCACACATACAAGGGTAGAACATGCAAACTCCACACAGAAAGAGCTCCTAACAGCTAGCTCCTAACGGCTAGCTCCTAACGGCTAGCTCCTAACGGCTAGCTACTAACGGCTAGCTTCTAACGGCTAGCTCCTAACGGCTAGCTACTAACGGCTAGCTTCTAACGGCTAGCTACTAACGGCTAGCTTCTAACGGCTAGCTCCTAACGGCTAGCTACTAACGGCTAGCTTCTAACGGCTAGCTCCTAATGGCTAACCAGTTCCCAACATCTTTGTACTGTATGCACTCTGAGTAGCGTTAGGAGGCGGGTCGTTAGGAGGCGGGTCGTTACGAGGAAGTTCCTGCTACTAGTAAACATTGCCATGTGCTTTTAAATTCAGTGACCTGTCCATGGTGTACCCTGCCTCTTGCTTCCTCACTGCCTGGGATGAGCTCATGCATTAGAAGAACTGCTTTAGAAAATGGATAGAAAACAGAAGAGTCAGACTTGCTGACTCTGAACGATGACCACAATGTACTCCAACTACACTAGCTCCTAACGGCTAGCTCCTAATGACTAGCTCCTAACGGCTAGCTCCTAGTGGCTAGCTCCTAACGGCTAGCTCCTAACGGCTAGCTGGTTATGGACTCATTCTGTTGACATACATGTTGACATGCATGACCAGCTGCTGGCTCTCGGAGCCACATCCATCGTGTCTGGAGGAGTTGGTTCAGTCTTGAGGGAGCTGAGGAGAAGGAGACGATCTAGAGGAGGTGCTTCCAGTGTTTTTATGGTTTCCATGGAAACGTCCGGTTGCTCGCTTGAGGAACTGGAGGCGCTCACTTGGACCCAGTGAAATACAGAGAGACCAGTTTGGTGTTCTTCACTGCGGCCTGGTTTTGTGGATCCATTCCAGACTCCAGCTTTTAGGTTGCCAGGTTGGACACAGTGCGACTGGATTGGGACGCGGTGGATAGGGGCGAGGGGGCATCGAGGTGTTTACACTGCAGAACTCAAATTTAAACTTAAACTTAGTTAAACAAAATTAACTTAGGACTTTTTTTGGAAAGCAGGAAATGTGCTACTCGCAATGGCAGCAGGTCGGTGTAGCTCCATGTTTGTGTTGTTTTTTTTGTTTATTTTTGATTATTTTTTTTTTTTTTGATTATTTTGAATTACTCTATTCATCCCTCACCGGGGAAATTTGTTTGCTGCACTCCTTACACCGCAGCAGGCTGCCCTTCAACGGCGCCAATGGTGGGAGAAGCGGGGGTTAGGTGTCTTCTCCAAGGACCCTAGACGTGCTCTCTGTGGGACGCAAACCCGCGACCTTCCGGTCCGCGGGCGAACGCGCTAACCACGCGGCCAGTCTTCATGGACGTGTGGAGCTGAGCTCCTTCATGTGGAGTCTTCATGGACGTGTGGAGCTGAGCTCCTTCATGTGAAGTCTTCATGGACGTGTGGAGCTGAGCTCCTTCATGAGGAGTCTTCATGGACGTGTGGAGCTGAGCTCCTTCATGTGGAGTCTTCATGGACGTGTGGAGCTGAGCTCCTTCATGTGGAGTCTTCATGGACGTGTGGAGCTGAGCTCCTTCATGTGGAGTCTTCATGGATGTGTGGAGCTGAGCTCCTCCATGTGGAGTCTTCACGGACGTGTGGAGCTGAGCTCCTTCATGTGGAGTCTTCATGGACGTGTGGAGCTGAGGTCCTTCATGTGGAGTCTTCATGGACGTGTGGAGCTGAGCTCCTTCATGTGGAGTCTTCATGGACGTGTGGAGCTGAGCTCCTTCATGTG
This sequence comes from Neostethus bicornis, assembly GCA_902685375.1. Classification (NCBI taxonomy): domain Eukaryota; kingdom Metazoa; phylum Chordata; class Actinopteri; order Atheriniformes; family Phallostethidae; genus Neostethus; species Neostethus bicornis. Next base: position 10,158,059 of record LR738541.1, on the reverse strand, counting down.
GAGTCTTCATGGACGTGTGGAGCTGAGCTCCTTCATGTGGAGTCTTCATGGACGTGTGGAGCTGAGCTCCTTCATGTGGAGTCTTCATGGACGTGTGGAGATGTTCAGAAGGAATGAAGACAGGATCTTCTCAGTGACATCATCAGTGATTCCTGTCTGAACATACCCGGCTTCACTATGGAACTAAAGATGGTGGACTGCTGGTGTTGTTCCACCACAGTGAAGGATCAACATGTGGAGCTTTTAGAGACAGTTTAACGTCTTATTAGGATTCACTGGAGCTGGAAAACATTGTTACCATGGTGACCCACATACTCGACACCCCCTAGCAGCTCTCTCTTGAACTGCTTTGAGAATATTTTACAACCAAAATAAAAAAAAAGTCCACATCAGTTCATTAAAGCTGATTTATTGTAATTTACAGTCATTTTCAATTAAATTCAATAAAGCAAACAAAGAAAAAAAAAAGATTTCTGAAAAAACAAAATGAGTCTGATTTTATTTCACAAGTTAAAACATTGATATGATCATATTTAAAGAAATATAAAAGATTAGAAAAGTTAAGATGAAAAAAAGCAAAGCTAAAGAAGTAAATAGATATTTTTTTTATTTGTTACTAAGAATGATTTTGATTAAACATGGTTTTAGTTTATGTCAGGAGAGTAGTCTGTTCCCCTTGCTCCCCCTCTGTGTTCTGTTTCCCCCCTCCTTCTTGTCCCTGGTTGTGTGTGTGTATGTAATCGTAATTTATTTCGTAATGATGACTATATACATTAAAAAAACAAATCCTCACACTTAAATAATACAGGTGACCAAGAACAAGCTGAAGCAAAAAAAATGCTTGTGTGCCCAAAAAAAACTTAGTTTTTACAACATAGAGGTTACCTTGAAATAAATTTACAGAAAAGATGGAAAAAAAAGACACAAAGTTTAGTAATTTTCAAAAATAAATTGTGACACTTTCTTTTTAATTTCCCATGAGTGGGATCAATAAAGTATATTCTGATTAGATTTAAATATTTGAAACATTCTTTTATCTCTTTAGTTATAAAATTTTTCCATAAATAAGGTCCAACATAAGATAAACACCTTTGTCTGAACCCTTTTCTGGTTGTAGGTCAAATAAATTTACAGTCATCTCTGAAATGATAAATATTTTGTTGAAGTTTAAAGTATTTTTGTATATTTGTTGGTAAAAGATTGAACTTTAAAGATTAATTGAAGTTTTTTAAAATGATGTAAATCTTCGTATTTCATCAATCTTCAGTCAGTCAGTCATCTTCTTATCCGTCTGTCCCTTTTGGGGTTGTGCGGGGTGCCGGAGCCCATCCCGGCCAATTTAAGGCGAAGGGCAGAGTACACCCCAAACAGGTCGCCAGTCTGTCACGGGGCCACACACACACTCATTTCTAGGGGCAATTTGGCACCAATCAATCAACCTAGCATGCATGTCTTTGGAGGGTGAGAGGAAACCCACACAAACACGAAGTGAACATGCAAACTCCACACAGAAAGGACAGTGTTCCAAGCCTCGTCCCCACCCAGGACTTGAACCCACGGCCTTCTTGCAGTGAGGCCACTGTGCTACCCACTGTGCCACCGTGCTGCCTTCATCAATCTTGATTTAATAAATAAAGAATGTGTGTGTTCAAAATACCCAACTTTGTTTATTAATCTTATGGGACGTTTCTGCAATAAAAAGATCTCATTAATTAAAGTTTTATATGTTTATAAGTGTGTGTGTGTGTGTGTTTGTGTGTGTGTGGAGTTGGGCAGAACCAGTGGGGAGCTGCAACAAGTCACACCTGAAACTCATCTACTCATCTGCTGGAGCATAAATGGATCAGTTTTTCACTTCAGTAGTTGGTTGATTGGGAGGGATATGGTCCTGCAGAACGGTCGTTGGTTCACGCTCTCGCATTTGGGATGCTTCCCCGGTGAGGGACTTTCACCGGTCTCGTCCTGGCTGGCCTGATGGGCGGCGGGTGGCGCCCGTTACGGGGGAAGTACTGTCAGGGGAGTAGTCTGTTCCCCCTGTTTCCCCTCTTTGTCCTGTTTCCCCCCTCCCTCTTGCCTGTGTGAGCTCCCCAGCGGGGAGCTGCAACAAGTCACACCTGAAACTAATCTACTCATCTGCTGAAGCATAAATGGATCAGTTTTTCACACACTCTTCGCCAGATCATTTGTTTACCTGGCTTGACCTGCTATCCAGTTTTTGGCTCCAGCTCCTACGTCAGAACCTGCCTAGTTTATCTGTTTTTGTCTTCTTTATTTGGACTTTTTAATCAATCTAATAAATCTGCTTTTGATTTCTTCATCTGTTGTGTCAAGGGTATATTTTTGGCGTTAGCTCCACATTAAGACAGTTTATTGCTTTTGTTTGTGGAGCAAAGTCACCAAATCCTGAGATGTGTTCTGATTTACAGGGTTATGAACAGTAGCTTCGTAGCCAGATCTGATTCATTGCAGGACCCTAAGGCCCCGCCCACTCATAGCCGGGTATTTTTGAAAACGCATATATTTTCGCTGGAGAGACTATGTCTCACGGCTGGCCGGGGAACGACTTGGGATCCTTCTGGGTGAGCTGGAGGATGCAGCCGGGGTGAGAGAAGCCTGGGCTTCCCGCTTGAGGCTGTTGCCCCCGCGACCCGACCCCGGAACAAGCGGAAGATGACGGAACAGAACGGAAGCATATATTTTTATCCGTGTTGCCGTCAACACAAAAACTGAGTTTTTTTTCACTCAAAACCGGCGTTTTTGAAAACTCCGGCCAAAGTGGAGATTTTGGAAAACTCCGTTGTTGCGTTTGCATGTGGACGTGCGAAAACGGAGATTTGCATTTTTATGCGTCACTACCTGCGACGAGTAATGCACATACGTCATTCGTGTGCGTCCTTGTTTACAGAAGCAGACTGAGGGAAGCATGGATCCACTGACCTTGTTGCAGACCCTCCTTTCTTGTCTTTTTGTCTCAACTGCTCTTGGAGCAAAGGAGGACAAATGCGTTACAATCAGCGATTATTAATCACATAAGCTTTCCCAGCTCAGAGCTTATGTTTAGATAAATACCGCCACCTACTGGTCTGGCATGCTTATAACCGCACTCAGAAGCGTATTTATACGGCTATTTTGAAAGCGGATATTTTGAAAGCGATCACGTGTGGACTCGAGCGTTTTTCTAAGACGGAGGACAGCGGGTATACGTTTTCAAAAATACCCGGCTACGTGTGGACATGGTCTAAGTGTGAGTTCCTACGTGCGGTGGGCTCCGAGCACTTGTTTATTTAGGAGGATGGTGGTTTCCCATGACAACAAAACAAATAATAAATTCAATGAATGAACTTCACTAATCAGATAAAAATCAAAACGGTTTAAAATGGATTGATTATGTTAAAAGATAAACAAAAGTTTAAACCGACCAAATCATGGCGTCAGTCTCACAAATGAATTTGTTTTTGAATGTTTCCCTGTTAGAATCCCAGCTGCTTGTAGCGTTTCCTCCAGGTATCATCAGTCCGTACAGCTTCTCATCTAAGTCTCTCCAAAACCTGAAAAACAAACAGTAAAAGTCGGTAAAACCATTTTTTTAGTCTTTCATTCGTTCTTAAGTTCATTAGTGTTTCTCATAAAAAGGCTTCAAAGTGTTTTAAGCTTCTAATACTAGTGTTTTCTTACTGCAGTGTGTCCTCGTGTCCATCGATCCACATCCACTTGGTGCCAATTTTCTGCAGACCCATCCAGTACCCATGATAGATGTCATAGTAATACTCGACATTCTGGCTGATAAATTCCTGTAAAAATTAAACCAGTTAAATAGATTCTTTTATCCATGTTTTTTGGTATAAATTGATGTTTATTTTTAATTAAAACTCACCTGTTCCTTCAGATCATCAATAACAACCAGGTCAGCTTGTTCATTCTGGCAATACTGATGGCTTTCGTTCCAGGTCTTCCAGGGAGCACTTTCATTGTAAAACAGGTAGCACTTCTTCTGGTAGTAAATCCAATCTTTACGGCACGGCTCACATGCTGTGTTCATGGATTAAAAACAGACAGAAGGAGTTTTATTACAGTATTTTCCGCCCTATAAGGCGCACTGCATTATAAGGCGTTACAGTAAAGGCTGTTCCACTTTGTCCTCTAACTGTGGCCATCTCGCTTTGTTCCTCAAAAACTCTGTTTTATCTTGTTTACTTGGCGCAGTGCATCCTCTTGTTTCCTCCACTTCCTCATCATTGGTTCATTGATGTTAAACTCTCTCGCTGCGGCCAGAGGTAAGATCTTAAGCCCGAGCCAAAATTCGGGTTGGGCCTAAAAATGTCAATCATTACGTCGGGTCGGGTTTCTCTCTCGCTGACTTTTTTTAAAAATAAATATATGTTTATAAAATGTAAACTAAAACAAGGTGTGTGTACTAAACTAAGGAATACTTGTTATAAAAATAAAACAAAGAAGTAATGTTTTACTACTAAACAGGATCCGTAGAGCCAGTGCATGTTCTGCGCACATGCACGCTTCCTCTTAATTTGGTAATCCTCTCCTGCGCACGTCTTTATTTTATTTATTTTGAACTGGTATCCCCGATATGAAGGAGTGAGAAGTTAAGGAGGATCCCCGATATGAAGGAGTAAGAAGTTAAGGAGGATCCCCGATATGAAGGAGTGAGAAGTTAAGGAGGATCCCCGATACGAAGGAGTAAGAAGTTAAGGAGGATCCCCGATATGAAGGAGTGAGAAGTTAAGGAGGATCCCCGATATGAAGGAGTGAGAAGTTAAGGAGGATCCCCGATATGAAGGAGTGAGAAGATAAGGAGGATCCCCGATATGAAGGAGTGAGAAGTTAAGGAGGATCCCCGATATGAAGGAGTGAGAAGTTAAGGAGGATCCCCGATATCAAGGAGTGAGAAGTTAAGGAGGATCCCCGATATGAAGGATTAAGAAGTTAAGGAGGATCCCCGATACGAAGGATTAAGAAGTTAAGGAGGATCCCCGATACGAAGGAGTAAGAAGTTAAGGAGGATCCCCGATATGAAGGATTAAGAAGTTAAGGAGGATCCCCGATATGAAGGATTAAGAAGTTAAGGAGGATCCCCGATATGAAGGAGTGACAAGTTAAGGAGGATCCCCGATATGAAGGAGTGAGAAGTTAAGGAGGATCCCCGATATGAAGGAGTGAGAAGTTAAGGAGGATCCCCGATATGAAGGAGTGAGAAGTTAAGGAGGATCCCCGATATGAAGGAGTAAGAAGTTAAGGAGGATCCCCGATATGAAGGAGTGAGATGTTAAGGAGGATCCCCGATATGAAGGAGTGAGAAGTTAAGGAGGATCCCCGATATGAAGGAGCGAGAAGTTAAGGAGGATCCCCGATATGAAGGAGCGAGAAGTTAAGGAGGATCCCCGATATGAAGGAGTAAGAAGTTAAGGAGGATCCCCGATACGAAGGAGTAAGAAGTTAAGGAGGATCCCCGATATGAAGGAGTAAGAAGTTAAGGAGGATCCCCGATATGAAGGAGTAAGAAGTTAAGGAGGATCCCCGATATGAAGGAGTAAGAAGTTAAGGAGGATCCCCGATATGAAGGAGTAAGATGTTAAGGAGGATCCCCGATATGAAGGAGCGAGAAGTTAAGGAGGATCCCCGATATGAAGGAGCGAGAAGTTAAGGAGGATCCCCGATATGAAGGAGGGAGAAGTTAAGGAGGATCCCCGATACGAAGGAGTGAGAAGTTAAGGAGGATCCCCGATACGAAGGAGTGAGAAGTTAAGGAGGATCCCCGATACGAAGGAGTGAGAAGTTCCCCGATATGTAGGAGTGAGAAGTTAAGGAGGATCCCCGATACGAAGGAGTAAGAAGTTAAGGAGGATCCCCGATACGAAGGAGTAAGAAGTTAAGGAGGATCCCCGATATGAAGGAGTAAGAAGTTAAGGAGGATCCCCGATATGAAGGAGTGAGAAGTTAAGGATAAACTAAAAGCAGGAGAACTGAAAAGACAAACACACACCGGTAAGAGTGAGGTGTGGAAAAGATTCAAATTTATTGGTCAAAATGCTACAGAAACTTGCGTTGGCTTCGCTGGATGTAGTCAATGTGGCACCAAAAAGACTGGCACCTCGACGCTGAGCGGACATTTAAACAGCTGGACTGGCAAAAGTGATGATCGTTAAAGATCTATTTTATCATTTGTTTCAAAGACCGTCCCTCCTCTTCGCGCAAAGCAGCAGGGGTCGGATAGTGTGATTTTTTTTTTTTTTTTTATTAAAAAAGCATGTTCTTGAAAAGGTTCCAATTCATAAATTTTTATAAATAATTTTTTTTTTACTGCGAGCCCGCGGTTTTAATATCCGGGGCTTGGGTCGTGCTGGATTTTTTAGGCCCGGTCTCACCTCTGTCTGTGGCTCTATTCCCATGTTCTACTGCATGACCGATCGCCTTGAGTTTAAACTCTGGGTGTAACAGTGTCTCTTGGTAGGAGCCATTTCTGGGTCTTTATACAAACACATAAATGGAAATGAGACGCCCTTTCATGTATCCCAGCATGCACTGCGCATTACTTCTACGGGGGAAATGGAGTTGGCGGCTGCTTACCGCAGTTGCGACACCTGTTGTAGCTCAATATTAATCCATATATAAGGCGCTCCGGGTTAAAAGGCGCATCGTGGACTTTAGAGAAAAGAAAGGTTTTTAGGTGCGCCTTATAGTGCGGAAAATACGGTATTTTGTAAAGTCTGTCAAACTGGATTCTTAATGAGGTTTCATGTCTTTGGACTGATCTCTGTATGAGGGGGCGGTGTTGAGCAGTTAAATGATCAAACCTAATTAACGCACCGTGTGCATAAATCTTGAAATGTAATTTCCCTTTACACTTCAAGATAGAGTTTCTGTATCGTTCTGACGTCTTCCAGTAGATCCTAGTTACCGTGGTGAGGGTAGGAACGTACATCCTGGTTACCATGGTGAGGGTAGGAACGTGGATCCTGGTTACCATGGTGAGGGTAGGAACGTGGATCCTGGTTACCATGGTGAGGGTAGGAACGTAGATCCTGGTTACCATGGTGAGGGTAGGAACGTACATCCTGGTTACCATGGTGAGGGTAGGAACGTGGATCCTGGTTACCATGGTGAGGGTAGGAACGTAGATCCTGGTTACCATGGTGAGGGTAGGAACGTAGATCCTGGTTACCATGGTGAGGGTAGGAACGTAGATCCTGGTTATCATGGTGAGGGTAGGAACGCAGATCCTGGTTACCATAGTAAGAGTAGGAACGTAGATCCTGGATACCATGGTGAGGGTAGGAATGTAGATCCTGGTTACCATGGTGAGGGTAGGAACGTAGATCCTGGGTACCATAGTAAGAGTAGGAACGTAGATCCTGGTTACCATGGTGAGGGTAGGAACGCAGATCCTGGTTACAATGGTGAGGGTAGGAACGTAGATCCTGGTTACAATGGTGAGGGTAGGAACGTAGATCCTGGTTACCATGGTGAGGGTAGGAACGTAGATCCTGGTTACCACGGTGAGGGTAGGAACGTAGATCCTGGTTACCATAGTAAGAGTAGGAACGTAGATCCTGGTTACCATGGTGAGGGTAGGAACGTAGATCCTGGTTACCATGGTGAGGGTAAGAACGTAGATCCTGGTTACCATGGTGAAGGTATGAACGTAGATCCTGGTTACCATGGTGAGAGTAGGAACGTAGATCCTGGTTACCATGGTGAGGATAGGAACGTAGATACTGGTTACCATGGTGAGGGTAGGAACGTAGATCCTGGTTACCATGGTGAGGGTAGGAACATAGATCCCGGTTACCATGGTGAGGGTAGGAACGTAGATACTGGTTACCATGGTGAGGATAGGAACGTAGATCCTGGTTACCATGGTGAGGGTAGGAATGTAGATCCTGGTTACCACGGTGAGGGTAGGAACGTAGATCCTGGTTACCATAGTAAGAGTAGGAACGTAGATCCTGGTTACCATGGTGAGGGTAGGAACGTAGATCCTGGTTACCATGGTGAGGGTAGGAACGTACATCCTGGTTACCATGGTGAGGGTAGGAACGTAGATCCTGGTTACCATGGTGAGGGTAGGAACGTAGATCCTGGTTACCATGGTGAGGGTAGGAATGTAGATCCTGGTTACCATGGTGAGGGTAGGATAAAGATTGCTCTGGGAAGTATAATATCTGAGCTGGTTCGTCGTTCTGCTAACTCCATCAAACAGAAAGCGAAGTGATCATTTTTTATTCGACAAATGTTTTACACCTGTTTTTGGCTTTGTTTTTAAAATTTAGAAGCATGGATTATAAAATACATCAGGAGTTTGTTAAAAATACTCACTTTGGTTCTGGCAAAATTCCTGCAGCGGATAAGAAGAGATGATGACTCCCAGTGTTCTGTTTAGGTCGTCTCGGTCTCTCCTCAGCTCCTCCGTCTGGTTCATCAGTATCTTCTTGTCATTTGTAAGCTGCTCGGTCTGGTCCACTAAGTACCTGTTTTGTATCTTTAGCTGCTCGGTCTGGTCCACTAAGTCTCTGTTTTCTACCTTCAGCTTCTTGGTCTGGTTCACTAAGTCTTCCTTTTCTACCTTCAGCTGCTCGGTCTGGTCCACTAAGTCTCTGTTTTCTACCTTCAGCTGCTCGGTCTGGTCCACTAAGACTTCCTTTTCTACCATCATCTGCTCGGTCTGGTTCTTGTAAAATTTCCATTCGACCATCAGCTCCTCAGTCTGGCTCTTCAATGTCTTCTGTTCCATGATCAGCTGCATATTTATTTCTCCCGTTTGTGTTACTATGGTGACTGAGAATAAAGTAAACAACGCATTAGTAAATCGGGTCAGAATTAGGTTTTCAACAAGTTGATCTGTAAAATGTTTGTATTTCACACATTTCATCTTCTGCACCACTTGAAGAAAGATGCATCTTCAAGCGGTGATGCATCGTATTCTCTCACACCAACCACCTTCATGTCCATTAAGCACCTGGATCAAAGCTTCGCCAACCACCGCAACACCAAGGTTGCGGTAAATGAGTTTCCACTGCAGAAATAGTGGAAGGAACTCCGCCATCCGGGGGGAGCTCGGAGTAGAGCCAATAGTCCTCTGGGTCGAGAGAAGCCGACTCGTGTAGTTCGGACATTTGGTTAGGGTGTCTCCCTGGCTGGTGGGTTGTTTTGGGTAAGTCTCCTTGGAGGAGACCCAGAGGCAGACCCCGGAACTGCTGGAGAGACTATGTCTCACAGCTGGACAGGGAACACCTCAGGATCCTTCCGGGTGAAGGGACCTGAGTGAGGGTTACCCGTCCTCCCAGTCCATCCCAACTGGGAGGACGTAGTTGGGGTGAGAGAAGCCTGGGCTTCCCGTCTAAGGCTGTCGCCTCTATGACTCAACTCTGGATTAACGGATAAAAAAATTAATGGTAAAGGCAGGATCCATCCAGAGCGGGTTGCCAGTCTGTTGCGGAGTCCACACACTCTTTCCTGGGGGCAAGTTTGTAGCAGCCATTCAAGCTAAGATGTAGGTTTTTGGAGGAAACCAGAGAAAACCCACACATACACAGGAAGAACATGCAAATGCCACACAGAAAGGTAAGTGTTTTAAGCCTCTCTCCCACTGGTTAACTCGATCACCTGGCTTTCTGTAAGCCAGGTGGGCAGGAGGAGGGGTACAGGAGCATGGTGGACGGATTTGTGGAGTTGGCTGGAGAGATTCACCTACTGCTCAATGTAGACAAAACCAGGGAGATGGTGATTGACTTCCAAACGAAGAGGACTGCCTTGCGGCCCCTCTACATTCTGGGTAGGAATGTGGAGGTGGTGGAGGAGTACAAATACCTGGGAGTGACCATCGACAGTAGACTGAACTGGAGGAGCAACAGTACTGCTGTGTACAAGAAGACCTGCAGCCGACTTTACTTTCTAAGGAAGCTGAAGTCCTTCAATGTGTGCAGCAAGATCCTGGAGACCTTCTATCAGTCTGTGGTGGCCAGCTCCTTGTTCTTCTCTGTCATCTGCTGGGGGAGCAGCATCGCAGCCAGTGACACCAACAGACTGAATAAACTGATAAGAAAGGCTGGCTCTGTCATTGGCTGCCAACAGGACACACTCGAAGCACTCAGTAGGGCATCGAGTACAAAGTGGAACTCCCTCAATTTGAAATGTGTGGCATGATGATAATAATGGTGGTAAAACTCACATTGTATGATGAAACGAATCACGGTGAACACCAGGAGGAAAGACAGCATCAGCAGGACTCTTGAATAGGTAAGGGAGTTCCTTTCAGGAGCTGAAATGACATGAAGAGGGTTGGTGTGAGAGAATACGATGTAGGAGGTTAGAAGGATGCTGCAGTTTGGGTCTCAAACAGAATTTAAAAAGCTAGTTCCTGGTTACATACAAACGCAGACCGAGGTTTTTGTCTAGACCTTTGAAAGACAACTGGTTACCATGGTAACATGTCTTCCTACCCTCACCATGGTAACTAGGATCTACATTCCTACCCTCACCATGGTAACCAGGATCTTCGTTCCCTACCCTCACCATGGTAACCAGGATCTACGTTCCTACCCTCACCAAGGTAACCAGGATCTACATTCCTCCCCTCACCTTGGTAACCAGGATCTATGTTCCTACCCTCACCATGGTAACCAGGATCTACGTTCCCTACCCTCACCATGGTAACCAGGATCTATGTTCCTACCCTCACCATGGTAACCAGGATCTACGTTTCTACCCTCACCATGGTAACCAGGATCTACGTTCCTACCCTCACTATGGTAACCAGGATCTACGTTCCTACCCTTACCATGGTAACCAGGATCTACGTTCCTACCCTCACCATGGTAACCAGGATCTACGTTCCTACCCTCACCATGGTAACCAGGATCTACGTTCCTACCCTTACCATGGTAACCAGGATCTACGTTCATACCCTCACCATGGTAACCAGGATCTACGTTCATACCCTCACCATGGTAATACCAAAAGGGCAGAAAGATTACAACATAAATATTCTACCAGCTGGTTGTTTTAGGTGTAAGTGTAACATCATAAAATCCTGGATGAATTGACTGTTTGAAATTTGCATCGATGCCACAACAAGAGTATCGGACGTCGTGCCTAGATTTACACTCATATAACAATGGTTTACAGTCCTCATCCATGTCCTGCACCACTCTAACATACTTCTGTCACTCTAGACTTCCTCATATGGTAAAACACTTCCTCTCTGCTGAAGGAGAGTCTAAGGGCATTAATGTGCTAGTCTTGTTTAGTTAGTATTTGTTAGTTATTTTTCTTGCTTTGTCTTTGCATTAACACATTCCTCTTTTTCGTGTGAAGCCCACTGAGATGGAAATTCTGTGATTTTGGGCTACACAAATATAATTGAATTGAATTGCTGTTCCCTCTCACCTTCACTGTACTTATCTGTCAGCATCCTTCAATCAATAACTTACTGTGTTCGATCGGGACAGGTTGGGTTGATTTTCCATCAGATTGAACGACTGCTTCCTCTTTTAAATCTGAAAGAAAGAAGAAGAAGAAAAAAAACCAGAACTTTTGTTTATACTTTGCGTTGGTGTTTGATTGTTTTTTTTTTTTTTGTTGAAAATTTTCATTTATTTATTTATTTATTTTTTATATATATATATATATATATATATATATATATATATATATACTTTATTGTTTTCAAAAATGTTAACAACACAAATACACAAACAAATGAACAATTTAAACAAAAGAGTTGAACCCACCAACCCTCCCACCCCACCCACTCACTTCCGACAGCCATCCAACTAAAACAAAACAAACAACAAAAAACAAACAAACACAGGTAATACAGGTAACACAGGTGCTTCTAAATACATACAAACTGCTGGGCCACAAAACGTGTTTTTTTTTGTTTTTTTTTCCCTCTTTCCCCCCACTGCTTGAGAAAACCCAAAAAATAAAATGATTACAAAAGCGCATCAGTCCACCGAGAATGCTTTTAATGGTTGTTTTGTCCCTTTAAAAGTAGATTTTTAAGGTCAGTAGGCAGATGATTTAAAAATGAAGTCCATGTTTTGAAGAACATCTCCTCTCGTCCTTCAACAACTGCATGTAGCCTCTCATGAGGGAGTGTACTAAACACCTGTTTGTACCACAGGGTAACAGTGGGAGGGGACTCCTTTATCCAGTTAAGCAGGATACATTTTCGAGCGATCAGAAGGAGTTTCTCCAAAAGCTTATAATGTGTAGAAGGAATCTGTAATTTTCTCGAGGGAAGGCCCAACAGAAAGACACCCGGATCCCTTTTGATTTTTAATTTGAACATCTCACTGATTACAGATGAAATATGCGACCAGAATCTAGAAATTTTCCTGCATTCCCAAAAACAGTGAAAATATGTTCCTCTCTCCAAGTTGCATTTTAAGCATAAAGGTGACAGAGAGCAATTGATTTTGTGTAAAATAACAGGTGTTATGTGTAGTCTGTGGATTATCTTATACTGAGTTTCTCTTAGTCTATTAAATGTAAACGTAGATTTAATCAAATGGAGTGCTGTTTGCCAATCATCCTCGATATATTGAGAGTCCAAGTCTGTTTCCCATTTGTGGGAAATATCTGGAAGGATATATGTGCCTATAGAGTTAAGAAGAGAATAAAAGGATCCAATGAGGTGCCCTCCATCCTTGCGATCCCTCAAGAACTTTTCTACATCAGTAACAGAGGTGGGTAGAACATGGGAAGAAATAAAATGTCTCACTTGAAGGAATGCAAAGAAATGTTTTTGAGGAATGTTATATGTGGTTTGTAAAATTTGAAAGGACATTAAGGTGTTATCTTTAATTAAATCACCAATTACATGTATCCCTAAATTACGCCAGGAAGAGAACACAGATGGACCCACACCAGCAGGAAAATCAGGATTTTGTGTTATGGGGGAAAGTAAAGACTTGGTTTTTATTTTACCCAAATATTTTAAAACATCGCGCCAGACTCTAGTAGTATTAAAAATAACTGGATTTTTCCTAATTGTTGGTGGGATTTTGGTCACATCACAAGTGATCAGTCCCCAGGGAGAATGAGGAGAGCATGCCCATGAATCAATGCAGCTCTCCCTCTTCAGATATGTATCTAACCACAGCCAGTAATGTTGGGCATGGCAGGCCCAGTTATAGAAAAGTATATTTGGTACAGAGAGACCCCCATATCTGGGCGCAACTGCAAAATCTTAAGTTTCTGTCTTGGCTTCTTTCCAAGCCATATAAAATTAGTAAATGCTTTTTTCAGGTCTTTGTTCATTTTCTTCGATATGTACAAAGGAAGCATCTGCAGAGGATACAAGAGGCGTGGCAAAACATTCATTTTTATAAAACTTATTCGACCCAGCATCGACAACGGGAGTTTATGCCACCGCAGTAGATCCTTCTTTATCTGTGTGCAAATGGGAGAGAAGTTAAAGGTCCCCTATTATGCAAAACTGACTTTTATGAGGTTTTAACCTTTTATTTTACTTAGTACTACCCCAAACAATCCCCCAAAGTGGGTTTTATTGTGATTCATGCTATTTTGAGATATTTAAATTCAAAGTAAGGGGCGTGTTCTCCAAACCTCTAACGACTGGTGGAACATAGTGACGTACATCTGTTTTTTGTTCAGCCCCCTGCAGCTCAAACCCCCCTCCCCCACTTCTACCTGCTCTCCACCCTGATATCCACCCATTTCCGTGCTTCACTCTACTGTGAAGCACACCTCGCCCCTCCCGCTCCACGCTGTGCTGGGTGGGTAGGGAAATCACAATGAATGACAACCAATCGCAACCAACGGGGCGGGTCCCGGGAAAAAAAAAAAGAAAAAAAGACTGAAACAAGCTGTTTTGAGTTCCGGGTATGAAACTGCGCTCCAAAACAGGCTAGTATTTATAACCTTTTGTGTTGAGATTGTGGCGGAATGTAAAATTAAGCATATCAGATACATAGCACAGGATAAAATAAGGGAAAAAAGGCATAATAGGGGACCTTTAAGTCTCAACATGTCATTCAGGTCCGGGGACACTTTCACACCAAGATAAAGGAAGCCACTAACTGTCCCTTTGAAAGGAAAATCGCTGGGAACATCAGCCTTAGTCAGACCTCCTAATGGCATAGCTTCTGATTTGGTGAAGTTAATTTTTTAGCCAGATATAGAACTAAATCGATTGAAAGCTTTAGGAATAATAAGAACGGATTGTTTAGGTAATGTCAAAAATATAATTATGTCATCTGCATACAAAGCAACCTTGTGCTCGATGTTCCCTAGCGATATCCCCTTGACCCCAACCTGCATGCGTACAGTTTCGGCCAGCGGCTCCAATGCCAAGACAAAAAGAAGCGGGCTAAGAGGGCAACCTTGGCGAACACCTCTTGCTAATGTGAATGGTTCAGAGCGGCGACCATTAGTCAGTATGGAAGCTGTAGGTGAATGGTATATGGCCTGTATCCATCTAAGAAAGCCATTCCCAAGTCCAAATCTATGGAGCACGTCAAACAGGTAATCCCACTCTATTCGATCAAAGGCTTTTTCGGCGTCAAGAGAGACAGCCAGAGCTTTCTGCTTCCTCTCAGAAGAGAACTGTACAATGTTCAACAATCTTCTCACGTTAGTAGTGGAGAACCGACCTGGTACAAACCCCGTCTGATCAGAATGAACTAGAGTTGGGAGGAAGTTCTGCAGCCAGTGAGACAGGAGTTTGGAGAGTATCTTGCTGTCAACAGAAATAAGACTGATAGGTCTGTAAGACCCACACATGTCAGCTGGCTTGTCTTTTTTTAAAATTACAAACACATGTGCGTGGCTTAATGTGGGGGGGAGGAAGCCTTTCTCGAATGAATCTAGAAACATATCTGTTAAAGGACCAACCAGCATTTTACAAAATTTTTTGTAAAATTCAGGTCCAAAACCATCTGGTCCTGGAGCTTTGCCTCCCTTTAGAGCAGATATGGCGTCAGAGACTTACCGAGCGCTTATTGGATTATTTAGAATTTTTTTCTGTTCATCGGATAGAGTAGGCAGTTTTATTTTGTCAAGAAAATCTGCTCTGCTCTCAGCCGAGGATTCACATTGAGAAGTGTAGAGATCTTGGTAGAATAATTTCATAATTTTGTTTATATCTGCAGACTTACTTTGCCTTTTCCCATTTCTATCTGTAAGAGCAGGAATCACATTAACTTCCGTCTTACTTTTAGCCAGCCGCGCAAGCAACCTGCCAGGTTTATTTCCAGACTCAAATAATCTATGTTTAGCATAAAAATTTGTGTTTGTGCTTTATTTGTTAATAGTTGGTTTAGAGCTGAGTGAGCCGCTTCAAGCTGCTTTGCTACTGAGTCAGTAGGATGCTGCCTGAACTGAACCTCCAGCTCTGCTATTTTCTTTTCCAGGTCTAACTGTGCTTTCAGAGCTTTCTTCTTCTGAGCGGATGTATATGCTATGATCGACCCCCGTATGTATGCCTTACCAGATTCCCATAGTGTGGATGGGCTTATCTCAGGAGTTTTATTTATAGCAAGGAAAAACTCCCATTCTTTTGTAATGTAATCTACAAAGTCTTGGCTGCTCAGTAAAGTTGGGTATAATCTCCAGTGTCTACAGGCTGGGTCTAGGTACGGAGGGGAGATAACTACGCTAACTGGAGCATGATCAGAGATGAATTTGGTGTCAATTGTACATTTTTTTATTCTATCTAGAACACACTGAGATGAAAGAAAATAATCTATACGGCTGAAAACTTGATGTGGGATTGAGAAAAATGTGTAATCTCTCTCTGTTGGATGTATAATTCGCCATGCATCATGCAAGTTCAGGTCACTAAGAAATTCTAACATTTTTTCCGATTTACTGCGGCGGTCTGATTTTGGAGGAGACACATCTGCTCTTGGGTCTAGTACACAGTTAAAGTCACCTCCTAAAAGTATATATGAGGATGAGAAGGCTGTCAGGTCTGAGATAAGTTGAGGGAGAAAAAGCGGATCGTATACATTGGGCGCGTAAACACATCCAAAGATGACTTGCTCCCCGTACAGGTGACCAGACAGGAGTACATAACGCCCTTGGCTGTCTTTAACCTCTCTGTCTAAGGTGAAAGGTAGACTACGGTGAAGAAGAATAGCAACTCCTCTGCTTTTTTAATTGAAAGATGAATAAAACACCTGTCCCACCCAGCTCCTCCTCAGTTTTACATGTTCTGTATCTGAGAGGTGAGTTTCCTGTAGCATGGCCATCTGACATTTCTCCTTCTTAAGAAAAGATAAGATTTTCTGGCGTTTGACAACATGGTTGATGCCTTTTACATTGAGTGAGACTATTTTTATATCAGCCATTTGTTGTTGTTGTTGTTAATTTAGCCCTGAGAGAATGAATGGTTTCTTGGAATGTTTGTGAATACCTGTGCTTCTTATACATAGAGATACAAATCCAACACAAAACAAAATAGATGAAAATGGCTGTCTTTCCCCACCCACACACCCCCAAAAGAAAACAAACCCAAAACAAAACCCCACACAAACACACATAACAATACCCTTCTACCGGGAACAACCTTCCTGGGATGAGTGAAGCTGAGGGACGTCTCGTCCAGCTCAGAGAGTGCACCAGAGTCTCCAGACCTACTCCTGAACTGCTACACCCCACATCCCGCCTAGTTAGTTAAACCCCAGTCCATACATGTCAGTATTATATGAAGTAATAAAAAGTATGATAGTATCTTAACACTAGCACCCACTGAAACCCTCAGTTTTCTTTTTACAAAATCAGTTCTACATCCCACCACCGGCAGGTCATGTTAGTACAGAAGTTTACTTCAAACCGTTTTTGTTGAGGAAGTCCTCTGCAGCCTGTGCGCTCTTGAAGGATCTCTCCGCTCCTTTAAGGTTAAAGCAGAGCGTAGCGGGGTAACGCATGGAGAACCGGACCCCTCCATCGATCAGGCGCTTGCACGTTCCGTTAAACTTCTGTCGGGCTTCACGCACCTGAGTGGAGAAGTCCTGACGAATGTAGATCCTGCTGTCCTTGTAGATGATCTCTCCCTTGTCTCTGGCCGCTGTAAGGATCCGCTGTTTGTCTGTGAAGTTATGGAGTTTAATGATGACGGGTCTGCAGCGGTCTTCTTTTAGTGGACCCAGTGCGCGGTGTGCCCTGTCCAGTCCTTCAGAGTCCTCTTTCAGACCGATAATCCGGAGGTTTCCTCTGCGGCTGCGGTTCTCGCCATCATCACACCGCTCGGTCAGCGTTTTTACTTTCTGCTGTAGTTCGCTGATCTGGTTCTCCAGGGATGAAATCCGGTCCTCATCGTCAGAGATCCGGTTTTCCGCTTCAGCTATCCTCCTGGTGTTGTCCTCTATGCGACCATTTAGTTTATCCAGGGTGGAACGCAGATCCAAGAATTTCTCCTCCATGAGCTCGCTGATCTTCTGTGTTACCGTCTTTGCGATGGAGGCTGCCATGTTGCTTTCCAAGCTAGCATTCATGCTAGCTTGATGCGCTGGCGACTGTTTGGTTTCAAAACGAGCTTTTCTTGACATTTTCCAAATAAAATTGGGGTCCTTCGGGTGCCGTGAAAGTTTAGAAAACGGATGTTAAAATAAAATCCAGGGTTCAAGAGCAATAATCCGGGTAAACTAGACTTTATGGCAGGAGGCTGGAGAAACACGTCCTCTCACTCGACTAGCATCACGTGACCCCCGATTGTTTTTTTTAAAGTCATTGATTTAATTTAGAATTGAAACTTTTAATTTACTTTAATTAAAATGTTCTAAACTAATTTCTCTTCAATATCTGAAAAGTTACCACATGAACCTGCTCCACGTGGAGGGGTTTAAGTATCTCTGGGTCTTGTTCACAGTGGGAGAAGGCTGGAGAGGGAGGTCCACAGACAGATCAGTGCGGCATCTACAATAATCAGGATGCTTCATCGGTCTGTTGTGGTGCAGAAAGAGCTGAGCCGAAAAGCAAAGTTCTGGAGTTACCTGTAGATTTACATTCCTACCCTCACCATGGTAACCAGGATCTACGTTTCTACCCTCACCATGGGACCAGGATCTACGTTCCTACCCTCACCATGGTAACCAGGATCTACGTTTCTACCCTCACCATGGTAACCAGGATCTACGTTCCTACCCTCACCATGGTAACCAGAATTTACGTTCCTACCCTCGCCGTGGTAACCAGGATCTACGTTCTTACCCTCACCATGGTAACCAGGATCTACGTTTCTACCCTCACCATGGTAACCAGGATCTACGTTCCTACCCTCACCATGGTAACCAGGATCTACGTTCCTACCCTCACCGTGGTAACCAGGATCTGCGTTCTTACCCTCACCATGGTAACCAGGATCTACGTTCCTACCCTCACCATGGTAACCAGGATCTACGTTCCTACCCTCACCATGGTAACCAGGATCTACATTCCTACCCTCACCATGGTAACCAGGATCTACGTTTCTACCCTCACCATGGTAACCAGGATCTACGTTCCTACCCTCACCATGGTAACCAGGATCTACGTTTCCACCCTCACCATGATAACCAGGATCTACGTTCCTACCTCACCATGGTAACCAGGATTTATGTTCCGAGCTCAACATCAGTATGATCAAAACATCCTCCATTTTCAGTCTTCTGGTATCCGATTACGACATTCCACTCTCCTCTGTAACAAACCTTGGTGTTAAAATGACAGTAATCTTAGATTCGAACAACATGTACGCCACCTCTTCAAAGTGCCTTCAAAGTGCCGCCTCTTCAAACACTGATCGATGCCTGTATCTCCTACAGGATGGACTATGCTTGGCCAGGGTCCTGACGAGGAGTCGAAAATTGATCAACTCACCTCCTTTCTCAGGCCGCAGCTTCCCATCTGTTCTAGAATTCATTACAAAATCTGCCTCCTCACTTATCAATGCTCTCATGGAACTCAGTGAGCTCCTCTCCTCACACCTCACCCCACCTCCACCCACTGTCTCCACCAGTCAAGAACCACAACGTGGGACACAGCCTTCCAGGCCGGTGCCCCACAACCTTAGAATGAGCTCCCAGAATTCCACAAAGCCCCACAAAGTGTGAAAACTTTTAGAAAATTTCCAAAACAAAAAAATTAAAAACATAAACAATGTGTTTAATTATAACAAGTCAGAAGTTTTTTACCAGCAGAAGTTGGATTATTTTCCGTAGGTTTTCCAGGAAGGTTGGCGTAAGTCTCCATGTTGATCCGTCCTGCAGAGTCGTTCCTTCAGAATGAGAAAATCTCTGAGCAGACGATGATTAAACATCCAGAGGAGGAAGTTTAGTTTCAGGAGAACGAATAACAAAGAAGGAACAAAAAGTCTGTTATCACACCATCGTTAAGCAAAGAATTAAATTAGAGAAGTTCATCTAATCGTTTCACACGCAACAGTACAGTTCCCTTTAAAATAAAAGCTTTATCGTCCACCTGCTGCTCTACAGCAATAATTAAGATGGAGAAGGTATACAATTCAATTCAATTTAATTTAATTTAATTTAGTTTATTCAGACATAAAACAACAAGAAAATTAACTAACGGTACAAATAAAAAATACACAGTCTGAAAAGGAATAGGCAGAAGTGCTTATAAGCACCTCTTTATCCTAAACATGAACATAAAGTGCTGCTACATTTACATGATACGTTATCAGTTTGTTTCTATGGATGATTTTATAATTTACTTTTTATATAAACTTTTAAATCGACTCAGTCTTCTGCAGTCTTTGATGCCCGGTTCTAATCTGTTCCATAGACCCACCCCAACAGTAGAGACACCACACACACACACACACACACACACACACACACACACACACACACCAACAGTAGAGATACAGTGTTGTTTTGTATTAGTTCTGACCCTAGGCTTTTTGAAAACATCGGATTGCCTCAGATTATGGGTACTCTCTCGATTTTGAAAAAAAACTTTGGATCTGATTTGGTACTTGTTTATTTTTAATAATGTACATGAGTTGTTTGGTTTTATAATCTATTAAGTCTTTAAATTTCAATGTGTTTGATTGGATGAAGAGTTGGTTTGTATGTGACCTGTACGGGGCTTTATTGACAAATCGAATGGCTCTTTTTTGGATAAGAGTGATTGGAGTGATGTTTGTTTTGTATGTGTTTCCCCACACCTCCACACAGTAAGTCATATAAGGTAAAATTAATGAGTTATATAAAATATATGATGCCTTTTCATTCAAACATTCTTTAATCTTTGAAATAATGGCTAATGATTTACATAGTTTTGTTTTTACAAATTTTATGTGACTTTTCCAACTTAATTTGTTTTGGATTATTATTCCTAAAAATTTAATTTAATTTATTTGCTCTATCTCTGTGTCTTGAT
This sequence comes from Neostethus bicornis, assembly GCA_902685375.1. Classification (NCBI taxonomy): domain Eukaryota; kingdom Metazoa; phylum Chordata; class Actinopteri; order Atheriniformes; family Phallostethidae; genus Neostethus; species Neostethus bicornis. Next base: position 10,137,695 of record LR738541.1, on the reverse strand, counting down.
TAAAGACTTTTTTATTCACATTTATCCTGCGGTTTGTAAATATTATTAATTTTGTTTTCTTTAAATTTAGAGTTAATTTGTTTGAGTCAAACCAGTTTTTTAGAAGTTTTAATTCTTTTTCGACCTCATCAAATAATACTTCCAAGTTATTGCCACAACTAATTATATTTGTGTCATCAGCAAATAATATGAGGTGCAAAATCTTTGACACCAGATAAATATCATTAATGTAAAGAATAAAAAGCAACGGACTCAACACTGAACCCTGAGAAAGGCCACATGACACTGTTAGACGGTCTGAATCAATTCCATTTATGTGAACGTATTGTGATCTATTTTCAATATAACCTTCTATCCAAGGGAAGGCCAAACCCCTAATTCCGTGTCTGAGTAACTTTTTGAGTAGCAGGTTATGATTAACTGTGTCAAAAGCTTTGGTTAGTTCCAGAAAAACTCCTACCGCAAACTGCTTATTATCTATTGCATTTGATATGATTTTAAGTAGATCTACTAATGCTGATGCAGTGGTTCTATTTGGTCTGAAGCCATATTGCTGTTCAGAAAGTATCTTATGCTTTTCCAGGTAGCTGTATAATCTTTTATGAAATAATTTCTCCAGAATTTTTGCAAACTGAGACAGTAATGAAATGGGTCTGTAATTTGTGAGATCCAGTGAATCATCAGATTTGAAAATAGTGATAATCTTTACTGTCTTCATCCCTTCTGGAAAAACACCAGACTGTAAAGATAAATTAAAGATATATGTGATTGGTTTAATGATACATTCTGTAACTTCTTTAAACAGATACATATCCAGTCCATTCCAGTCTGTTGAGGTTTTGCTTTTACTTTGTTTGATAATCGCATGTATTTTGTTTTCATCTGTTCCTTGTAAGAAAATTGTTTTATCTTGCTGGCGTATTCGACTAAGTATGTCGTTCTCTTGAATTTCTTTTTCCAATTTAGATCCAATGTTACTAAAATAATTGTTGAATTCATTTGCCATTTCCTTTGGCTGACTGAGAAAACTGTGATTGCTTGTTAAAATCTGAGAGGGAAAGTTAGCATTACTATTGCTTTTCTTAAATAATTTATTTAAGACGCTCCATGTATTTTTAATATAATTTTGATTTTTTTCCAAAAGTGAGCAATATTATTCTTTTTTACTTGATCTAATGATGCGTATTAGTTTATTTTTATATGTTTTATAGGCAATTTCTGCCTCAATTGTTTGTTTTTTAAAAAAGTCTTTATACAAGTTATTTTTTTTCTTACATGCTTTTTGAATACCTTTACTCATCCAAGGTTTCCCAGAAAATTTATTGGAAGCTTTTGTAAATGAAGGACAATTTTTTTTGTAGAGAGCAAAATAGTTTTAGGAACTCTTCGTAAGCTATGTTTACATTTTCCACATACACATCGTCCCAGTTTTGTTTAGTTAAGTCACTTTTAAACTGGTTCAAAGTTACAGGAGTTATTTTTCTATGAATTGTGATTATTTTCTGTTCAGTTTTTGTTTTTGTGATGTTTTTGCTGCTGTAAAGGTTGGCAGATGATCTGATCCGTCATTAATTAAAAGTCCACTTGTTATTTCATTCTCTATAACATTGGTATATATATTATCAATAAATGTTGCACTATTTCGTGTTATTCGAGTTGGTTTTGTTATAGATGGATATAAACACAGGCTGTACATTGTGTTTATAAAGTCTGTGGTTGTAGATTGTTCTAGAGGGTTCATCAAATCAATATTCATGTCTCCACAAACAAAAATCTTTTTTCTGTCATTTAAATTTTCATACAATTCCAACATTTTTTTCTCTAAATGTTTCAATGCATGATCCAGGTTTTCTGTATATGCAACTTAATATAATATTTTTTGACTTTTCAGTTTCAACTTCTACAGTAACGCATTCCATAATTTTGTCAACAACGGAACACATATGTTTTACTAATTTACTTTTCAAGTTCTGATCCACATAAAGAGCTACACCACCACCTTTCTGACCAGTTCTACTTACAGAAAACATGATATAACCTTCAATATGAAACTGAGCACATTGATCCTCAAACACCACGTTTCTGAAACTGCTATGGCAGAGAATTGCTTTTTTGTTTGTTTCAGATATTGTAGGATTTTTGAAAAATTTGCATTTAGGCTTCTACAGTTGAAATGTATGATGGATAAGGAATCTTTTGTACTTATTTAGGACTCAAATGGCTCCTCTGTGTAAAATTCACATGTGTTTTTGATTTTGGTATAAAAATTATTTTCAGGATCAAGATCACTGTATATCTTGAGGTTTTTACTCTGTAGTCAAATGTTTTCAACTGAAAATGTTCACAGTTTAAATAATTGATGGGCAGGTGATGGGCAGGTTTGGTATCCAGAACAGGAATGCAGAAGGACAGATGGTGATTGACTTTGCAAAATGAATGGAAATGGCTGTAGTGAATACTTTCTTCAAGAAAAGGCTGAAACACAGGGTGACATACAAGAGTGGAGGAAGGAGTACACAGGTATATTATATTTTGTGTAGGCGGTGTAATCTGAAAGAGATCAGTGACTGCAAAGTTGTAGCAGGAGACAGTGTAGCCAAACAGCACAGGATGGTCGTGTGTAAGATGACCATAGCAGTGAGGAAGTTTAAGAAGATGAAGGGAGTGCAGAAGACTAAATGGTGGAAACTGAAAAAGGAAGAGTGCTGCTTGAACTTTGTAGAGGAGTTGAGACAGGCTCTTGGTGGGCAGGAGAAGCTTCCAGATGACTGGACAACTACAGCTAATTTGATCAGGGAGACAGGCAAGAGAGTACTTGGTGTGTCATCTGGAAGGAAGATAGATAGAGAGATGTGGTGGTGGAATGAGGAGGTGCAGGATTGTATCAAAAGAAAGAGGCTGGCTAAGAAGAAGTGGGACACTGAGAGGACTGAAGAGAATAGGCAAGCGTACAGGGAGATGCAGCGTAAGGTTAAAGTAGAGGTGGCAAAGGCAAAACAAGCAGCCTATGATTACCTAGATGCTAGGCTGAACAGCAAGGAGGGAGAGATGGACCTATACAGGTTGGCAAGACAGAGAGACAAAGATGGGAAGGATGTGCAGCAAGTTAGGGTTATTAAAGACAGGAATGGATGTCTTTAAACAGATGCCAGTAATGTGATGGGAAGATTCAATTTTAAATTCAATTCAATTTTTTTTTTAGCCCAAAATCACAGAAATCCGTCTCAATGGGCTTCACAAGAAAAAGAGGAATGTATAAACACAAATACACAACAAGAAAAATAACTAACAAATGCTAACTAAACAAGACTAGCACATTTATGCACTTAGACTCTCCTTCTCGGTGAGAAAAAACTCCTAAAAAAACCCATCAGTGGGGAAAAAATAAGAAAACTCATGGGGATCCAAGTGAAAGAGAGATCCCTCCCCTGGGACGAGCAAACAATGTGTCAAAGATTATTGTTTAAATATTAGCTTAATCTAATCTACAGCTAAATATCTAAAGAAGTCAATAGATGTTCTTCATCCTGATGGAAACACGGGAGACTTCTCAGCCCGGAGATGTCCAGAATGGGGATGAGTAGATGTTCTTCATCCTGATGGAAACACGGGGGACTCCTCAGCCCGGAGATGTCCAGTACGGGGATGAGTAGATGTTCTTCATCCTGATGGAAACACTGGGGGACTCATCAGCCCGGAGATGTCCAGGACGGGGATGAGTAGATGTTCTTCATCCTGATGGAAACACGGGGGACTCCTCAGCCCAGCGATGCCCACGGCGGGGATGAGTAGATGGATTTCATCCTGATGGAGCGGGGATGAAGAAGCGCGGAGGTCTCCTCGGTGTGGCCATGCCCAGGACAGGAACGCAGAGTCCTGAATGGGGCTCTCTCCCAGAGAGGAGGGAGAGAGGTGGACAACATGTGAATTGTATTGTACCAACTAGCAGTGTAATTCTAAATAAACAGACAATAGAGAACAATGAATGAGATAGCAAGCCAGGGGTTTAGGGTAGAGGGTTAGAGTAGGGGGTAGGGGGAAAGAGCCAAGACAGTCTGGCAGAGAATAGTAAATAGAATTAGAGGACAGAACCCCAATGTACCATACTTTCCCCAGCTTTTACTATCCAGCAGCCAACTAGTAATTATATCAGCTAATTGAATCTGTTTCTATCTGGCCTATTGATAAGCTTGTTCAAACAGGAATGCTTTAAGCCTCCCTTTAAATGTAGGAACACTGTCTGCCTCTTTCACTTGAGCTGGGAGCTTATTCCATAAAACTGGAGCTTGGTAGCTAAAGGCTCTACCTCCAACTGTACGTTTAGAAATCCTAGGAACCACCAACAGCCCTGCATTTTGTGAGCGGAGTGTTCTGATTGGTTGATAAGGTACTATAAGTTCACTAATGTAGGATGGAGCCATGCCGTTTAGGGCCTTGTAGGTTAGTAAGATGATTTTAAACTTAATCCTAAACTCAATAGGAAGCCAATGGAGAGACGCTAGCACGGGAGTAATATGATCTCTTCTATGAGTTCCTGCAACAGATAATTTATTAATGAATCTAAATGAACACAATCACCAAAATACAAAAAAAAATATATAAAAACATCAATGAAATACAGTATTTTTATAAAAGCATCAAACATCAGATGAACTGATCACAACTTTTTATTCTTGTTAATGAGGTGATTTTTAAAAATAGTTGTTACCAAGACATTTGGTCGTTCAGGAGGAGGAAAAACTTTATGGAGGAAGAAACTTGATCAAGTTTCTGCTGCAGTTAGAAAAACATTTTAAACCTGTTCTTCAGGAAAGTCTGAGTTCATCTGGAAGGAGTTCAAGGTGTGACGAAGAAAAAAAGACAGATAAAGTATTTCTTCCTTCTTGTTTGTTTCAAAATGAAGACGAAGCTCTGAATGAAGGTGAGTTTTTATTTTCTCTTGTTGAAACTTTAAAAAAATCACTTTGAATATAAGATTTTATTTTGATTTTTTAAGTCTATCTGAGAAAAAAAATTAAAGAGAACTTTTTACTTTATTATAAATCAAAATCTGTCATTTTGTCAAAAAATAAAGCAGTGATTTTTTTTCTTCAAATTTCTTCAAAGTAAAAACATTTCCTGATAAAAAATAGTTTTAAAAGGAAAACGTTTTTCATTAATTCTAGTTTTTGTGGATTTTGAAACGTTTTTCAAAGTTGTTAATTTTTTCCCAAAATGTTTTTTGTTTTAAAGTGTTTTATGAAAAAAAAAAGAAAAATGAAATTAAAACAAAATTTACAAAAAATAAAAGAAATAAAACTCTTTTTTGACAATTTGATGAGAAATAAAATAAATTTAACAAATTAAATTTTAAGATCACAGTCAGTCACTTCCTTAATCCTCTAACCCTTAAGGGGGTGAGGGGAGCCCATCCCGGCTGATTAGAGGTGAGGGTAAGGGTACACCCTAAACAGGTCACCAGGCTTTTACGGGACCACACACACACACACACACACACACACACACACACACACACACACACACACACACACACACTCATTTCTAGAGGCAATCATGTAGTGACCAATCAACCTAACATGTATGTTTTTGGAGGGTGGGAGGAAACCGGGGTAACTGGAGAAAAACCCCACAAACACAGGGAGAACATGCAAACTACACACAGAGAGACCAGTGCTCCAAGTCTCGTCCCATCCGAGACTCAAACCTTCGACCTCTGTGAGGCCACAGAGCTACCCACTGTACCACCCACAGTGCCACCACAAGTTTATAGATTCATCGTTTAAATCAGCTTTCATTAACCTTCTTCATGAATCAGGAGAAAAATGTTGTTTTCATTCATTAATGATGTTTCATAATGAATTAATGATCAAGTCACTGCTGTTTTATAAACATGTAATAAAGAAGTTATAAATTAAGACAGGACTGGATTTAACCAGTTCTTTTTCAGGAACTCATTAAAATATAATAATGTTATTTTATTAAAATCAGAAAGAAAATGAACACTTTTATTTAAAAAATAAATTAGAAACAAATTCAGAGTCATTTTATTTATTATTATTATTTGTTTACATTAATGTAGATTTTTATCAAGATGATGCAAAAATAAATAAAAAAACCCTAAGATTTAGAGCAAATTTAATTTAATCAGAAACATTAGAGACTCTTTTTACAGAGTTTTAAATAAATGATATTTAAGGTTTTTACGTCATCAAATAAAAATCTTAAAGTATGAGTCATCAGTACATTCTGTACCGTGTTTACTGAGACTAAAAGCAGACAGACTGGTTGAAAACAACAACAACAAATATGTCTGTCATTTTCAATCCTGTGATCATCTGAAAATGAAAGAGATTCAAATCAACAAACTAACTTTTCTCAAGAAACAAAATGATGATAAATGATCTAAAAACACATTAAATCAGAATAAAAACCCACTTTATAAAATAATAAAAGTTGTGTTTTGTGTTGTTTCTTTTACCGTAATTTCTCGGCTACAAGGCGCATATAAACGTCTTAGATTTTCTTCAAAATGAGCGGTGCGCCTTTTCGTGCGGTGCGCCTTGTGTGTGAGAAAAGGCGGACTTAAAAGAAAACGCGGTGTCCGTGAGGCGGACCTGAAAGAAAAGGTATGAGAACGTTAAAGAGTGAAGTGTGGGCGTGGATTGTGTATAAAAGGGTATGTGCTGTATGAACAACATGGCTGTTTTAACCCTGAAAATGGTAAAGAGACACGTTTATGACGCTCAGTCTATGCTGAAGGCAATCAGCTACGTGGAGGAACATGGGGATCGAGCCACCGCGAGAAATTTCAGCATTAACGAGTCGATGGTTCGTAAGAGCCGTACAGACAGTGACTTTGACAGCGAGGAGCGAAGTGGACCTGCTCTGAAACAGAGGATGAGGACTTTGATGGATTTGAATAAAGACTATTACCGGTAATGTGTTTGTTTAGTATTGTTACTACTTAAATAAAACACAACCAAACTCAGTTTTACTCCCGATCTATTTTTTAATACACACATTTGCATGCTTGTGTGTGTGTTGTTGTAAGGCGGTGTGTGACTGAGACTGAGCCTTTTCGTACGGTGCGCCTAATGATCGTGAAATTACGGTAAAAGAAATCAGGTGGAAAAAAAAAACCACGTCAAACTGTTGATCCAGATGTTTTTCTGGAACATAAACTGGATCAAAAACTTAGTCTGATTCTCTGAAAAAACACAATACACACACACACACACACAAACACACACACACAAACACACACACACAAAAACAGGTAATAGAGTGCAGAACTGGTTTGAGTCAGACCTCAGCGTCAGACCTGAACCCACGCCCATTTTCATGTCTTAGTTCAGAGTGTTTGTTCTTTTTCTGTCAGGAAGACGAGGACAGAGCAGCTGTCTGTCTGTCTGTCTGTGATGGAGGACATATCCAAACCTCCAGACTCCAGGACTGGACCAGAACCATCACACACACAGTAAGAGAAACACACATTAAACCTTTTATCTGGCTCTGTTTTCATGGTAGTAAAGACTGTACCTGTTTAAACCGGTTTAAACCTCAGGTATCTGGACTTTGAATTCTGCTGTATTTGGTATAAAAATCTTCTCTCAGAGAATTTCTCTCTGATTGATGTGAATTTGATTTGAACAACAGAAAGAAACCAGAGAGTCCTGAACACAACCGTCTGTCTGTGAAGAACAACTGGTCTGAAGCTGGACTTCCTCATACCTCCAGTGATGGACCTGGACCTCCCAGTTCACGGTAAGAACATTTGATCATATTAAAAGGAGAATGAAATGATCTTCTAGCTTGTTAGACACTGAGTCCTAGACATCCTAAAAGGTTCTTTATTAAACCTGTTCTAATTAAAGAACCAAACAAACGTTAGAGAACCATCAGAGAACTTCTCACTGCTTGATGTGATATGAAGGAGAACATGTTTGTGTTTACAGAGGTTTGGACATCAGACGGAGATCAGAGAGACCAGAATCAGACTGTATGTCTATGAAGAGTGACTGGTCCAAAGATGAGGTACCAGACTTCAGAGAAGGACCTCCATCCTCCAGGTGAGAGAAGAACCAGAGGTTTCAGGATGTTTGATCTCTTTAAAGTGGTTTATTTATTTCTATTTTAATATAAAAACTCTCCAAACATTTAAAAGCTGCAGCACACACACTGTTTCCCTCCAACCACTAGCTGCTGTCCCTTTAACTGAGCTTCAACTCTAAAGCAGTAAAACATAGAAACATTGATGATGTTTCTAACAGGAACCATGAGCTGGGTCTGGGTTCTGACCAGTAGATCCCTCTGCAGCAGTGTGTGTGTTCAGAGCTTCTTCATGGTTCCATCAGAGAACTTCTCACTGCTTGATGTGATATGAAGGAGAACATGTTTGTGTTTACAGAGGTTTGGACATCAGACGGGGATCAGAGAGACCAGAATCAGACTGTGTGTCTCTGAAGAGTGACTGGTCCAAAGAAAAACAACCAGACTTCAGAGATGAACCTCGACCTCCAGAGTTTGGGTAATAAAACTTTATCAGGTTGTTAAAAGTTGAACAAGATGAGCTCAAGACAAACCTGTGATTATACGTCTTAAAAGAAGTAGATAATGTGTAATAAACCTGTTCTGACTGAAGAGAAGTAAACAATGATTAATGTGGTCATGTTTGTGTTTACAGAGGTTTAGATATCAGACGGGGATCAGAGAGTCCAGAACCAGACTGTCTGTCTATGAAGAGTGACCGGTCCAAAGACCTAATTCCAGACTTCAGAGATGGACCTGGACCTTCAGAGTCCCTGTAAGAGAAGATCCAGATGTTTCAGCTGATGTTTTTTTAATCTATAGAACTACTGCTTCTCCAACTCATAGAAAACATTTAATGTCAGAAAAAATTCTTTACATTAAATCAAACATCTCTGAGAAATGAGGGCTGTGAGGTGGCACAGGGATTGGCACAGTGGCCTCACAGCAAGAACGTCAGGGTTAAATCCCAGATGGGGACGAGGCTTGCAACACTGGCCTCTCTGTGTGGAGTTTGCATGTTCTCCCCATGTATGTGTGTTGTTTTTATTCCAGTTTCCTCTCACCCTCCAAAAACATGCATGTTAGGATCATTGACCCTAGGAATGAGTGTGTGGATGGTTGTCTGTGTGTGTGGCCCTGCAACAGACTGGCAACCTGTTTGGTCGCCAGTCTGTAATCAGCCGGAGAGGGGTCCGGTACCCCCGTGTCCTCATCAGGGATAAGTGGTTCAGAAGACAAAATAAATCTCTGAACAAAAACACAAAATAATCCCAAATATAAAAAGTTTGATATTTTTTTAGGTTAGGATTAATAATAATTTACACTAGCTCGTCCTCATTCTCTCTCCTGATCAACATGCATATGGTCTGCTAAACAGATGATGGGATTGATCTACACACAGATATTGGTTTATTTATTTATAATCTATATTTTAGTGACGTGTGTGTGGAGTCTTTATGTAAATAAAGTTCCCTTTAGATAAATAAAGTTGATTTCATTTGTTTTTTAAACCATCAACATGATGAGAGACTTTCTGGTGTCCAGCTGCAGAGACATTCTTATCACCACCACATCCTTTTAGGACTGTTTTCTAAAAGCTGGGCAGACCTGTGGACTCTGAGAGTGAGTTCATGTGGACAGAAGATACTCTCAGTCATACACACACTGTACATGTTTGATCCTGAACATCTTTTCAGAGCATGAGCAGCTTGAAGCTGCCGTTGTTTCATGTGTAGATCTGCTGTTCCACAGCAGAGGGGTAGAACAAGTAGGTTAAAGACAAACAGATTTTAGTTCAGTTTGCTGGGTGGAATAAAGATGAAGCTCTCTGAGAAAACAGACACACATAGTCTGATCTTTATCTCTTTTTCCATACTCTCTTCTGTCGGCTCACAAAAATCATCCAGGAAAGAAAAAAAATTATCCAGGATCTTCAAACCTTCATCCTCCAAGTGAGAGAAGAACCAGATGTTTCAGGATGTTAGATGATGCTCTTTCAGAAAATCCTGTTAATGATGACTACATGTCTTCTCAGGAGAAAGAGGAGTGTCTCTGAGGAGGAGGAGAGGAAGGAGGACGAGGAGGAGCTGTCCAAAGCAGGTCAGATTTTTCTGTTCAATGTCTCATTTATGATTCAGACTCACATCCAAATCCAAGCGTCCACTGACTTCTACACAACCTGAGTTATTTCTAAAGATGTCTTAAGATGTGGGAGTACAATTTTAGAGTAACTCTAAGTAAAGTCAGAAGAGCCACATGGTAAGACGTGGGGGAAGAGGAGACTTGTGGAGAGAAGCTGAAGTGAACTGAAGACAGTGAAATGAAGCATTTGAAGGAATAAAAAATAATAATAATAATCCATCATAAAGCTGGAAGTGACTTGGACCGCCTCCAGTGACTGACATGGATTCCTGATGCACAGGGTCACTCCTTCACAATCACATCTTTCTTGTTGTTTCAGCATCAGATTGGTGTGTTCTCTCAAAGTTTTCATGCTGACCTCCTCCTAATCTTTTTTTCTTGTGGTTGAACCCTGTCCTATCAGTGAGACAGAGCAGCATGCAGACTGCTTACTGAGGGGGACCTGGTGGTCTTTCTTCTAGTCTAAAGTTCTGATCAGCACATGGTAGAAAGAGCAGGATGAAGCTGGAATAGAAGCAGAGCTTCTTGTTGCTGTAGTCTATGTGTCAGTTCTCCTGCTTTCTGTCTCAGCATTATTTCTGTTTTGTCCAGTTTAAAACAAAGTGAAGCTGAGCTGTTCAGCTGTGTTTAACTGGATTCAGGATGAAGGAGCTGCTGCAGGTCTCAGATGATCCAGTTCATCACTGACAGGGAAACAACATGATGGTGAAAAACAAAGAATAGCTGAGCTCAGATCAGCAACATCTATTGATGCTGATTGTGTGTGTGTGTGTGTGTGTGTGTGTGTGTGTGTGTGTGTATGTGTGTGTGTGTGTGTGTGTGTGTGTGTGTGTGTGTGTTCAGCTCTCAGGACTGAATCTCTGAGCTCTGACTTCAGTTTTTGTCAGTTTTTCTGCCGTCAGTCTGAAGAAAATAAAGAATCCAATCTGATTTGTTTTCTCTCCTTCTTCCTGCAGATGTTGCTCTGCAGGAGCTTTTAGATGAACATAAGATCAGTCTGAGGAGGAGATGTGAACGTGTGACTGAAGGAAGTGATGAAACAGGAAGTGGAATTCTCCTCAGCAGCATCTACACTGAGCTCTTCATCACAGAGGGATGGAGTGAAGAGGTTACTAGGCAACATGAGGTGGTGCAGCTGGAGAAACCTTCCAAGATCAACCCCCTCCATGAAGCTCCAATCAGGTGCCAGGACATCTTTAAAGCCCCACCTGAACAACCAATCAGAGTGGTTCTGACCAACGGCGTGGCAGGTGTTGGAAAAACCTTCTCAGTGGTGAAGTTCACTCTGGACTGGGCAGAGGGCTTGGAGAACCAAGATGTCCATGTGGTGGTTCTGCTTCCCTTCAGGGAGCTGAACCTGATCAGAGATGATGAGTACAGTCTTCTCCAGCTGCTCCATGTCTTCCATCCAACATTCCAGAAGATCCCAGCAGAGCAGCTGGCTGTCTGGAAACTTCTCTTCATCTTGGATGGTCTGGATGAAAGCAGACTTTCCCTGGACTTCAGCAACACTCGTTCTGTTTCTGATGTCACACACAAGTCTTCAGTCAACGTGCTGCTGACAAACCTGATCCGCGGGAACCTGCTGCCCTCGGCTCTCATCTGGATCACTTCCAGACCTGCAGCGGCCCATCTGATCCCTCCTGCATGTGTCCACAGGGCGACAGAGGTACGAGGCTTCACTGATGAGCAGAAGGAGGAGTACTTCAGGAGGAGGTTCAGGGATGAAGAGACGTCCAGAACAATCATCTCCCACATGAAGACATCCAGGAGCCTCCACATCATGTGTGCAATCCCAGTCTTCTGCTGGATCACAGCTACAGTTCTGGAGGACATGTTGACCAGAGAGCAGAGAGGAGAGCTGCCCAAGTCCATGACGGACATGTTCTCACACTTCCTGATGGTCCAGATAAAGAGGAAGAAGAACAAGTACCTTGAGGGACTCCAGACGGACAGGGAAGTTCTTCTGAAGCTGGGGAGGCTGGCGTTTGAACATCTGAAGAAAGGAAACATCATGTTCTACCAAGAAGACCTGCAGCAGTGTGGCCTTGATGTCCCAGAGGCCTCGCTGTTCTCAGGAGTTTGTACGCAGCTCTTCAGAAGAGACTGTGTGATCTTCCAGAAACCAGTTTACAGCTTCGTTCATCTGAGTGTTCAGGAGTTTCTGGCTGCCGTCTACATGAAGCACTGTTTCATCAACCAGGAGGAGGAGGTGTTGAAGAAGTTCCTGGGTAGATCCTACAGGTCCTCATCTCTAGAAGACTTCTTAAATGGAGCCATGAGAGTTTCCTTTGAAAGTAAAACCGGTCACCTGGACCTGTTTGTTCGCTTCCTTCATGGCCTCTCTCTGCAGTCCAACCAGAGACTCTTAGCAGACCTGTTGGGTCAGACAGAGAACCCTCCAGAAACCATCCAGAGAATCATCACAAACCTCAAACAGATGAACACTGTGTTTGTTTCTCCTGACAGAAGCATCAACGTGTTCCACTGTCTGACGGAGATGAACGACCTCTCAGTTTATCAGGAGATCCAAAACTTCCTGAAGTCAGAGAACAGATCAAAGAAGGAACTCTCTGTGATCCAATGTTCAGCTCTGGCCTACATGCTGCTGATGTCAGAGGAGGTTCTGGATGAGGTGGATCTGGACCAGTACAGGACATCATATCAGGGAAAATACAGACTGGTTCCTGCTGTGAGGAACTGCAGAAAGTTTCGGTGAGTCGATGAGTTTATAAATTTATCAGTCAGTGTCGATCAGGAGGTTTTTTATAATCATCAGACATTTTCTTGGAGACCAAGAGGTAGACCCCAGACCCGCTGGAGAGACTATGTCTCACAGCTGACCGGGGAACGACTCGGGATCCTTCTGGGTGAGCTGGAGGATGCAGCCGGGGTCAGAGAAGCCTGGCCTTCCCGTCTGAGGCTGTTGACCCCCCTGACCCGGCACCGGATAAGCGGACGATGTCGGAGCGGAATTTTAAAATATTAAAAATAATCTGAGCCTCATTTTCTAAGACTTTTTACGATCTTTGTTTAAGTGAGTTTTTCTACTCATCACTACGACGTCGTGAACGAAACAAAAACTTGGAATTGATCAAAATCACAGGAACTCTCTTCACGAAACGTGAGCTTCATAAATAACACTAGTGATGAATCTCAGGTGTAAACAAACTCAGAATTCATCCTGCTCCAACCACACCTCTAGAACTCCAAACATGGATCATGTAAATGATGGGATGTTTTCACTTTTTAACAAGTTTTATTTATTTTTATTTGTGGAGCTGTTTTATGACAGAAACCAGAAAAAAAAATCTTTCAGATTAAAATACTTTAAAGAATGGATATGAAATGGTTTTATTCTCCAAACTGTTGGAAGTAAAGTAACTCAGGATGTGGAGGCAGAGCTAGACTAAAACCAGGTAACAGGACAGAGGGGGAGACACAAAGTGGTGAGCTGAGCAGGAAGGTCAGAGTCATAAATATATTTATGAACCAAGTAGATTATTAAAGATAAACAAACAATCTGATGAAAAGTGCAACAGGAGAGGTCATGACCTGATGAGCTGCAGGTGGAACAGGAAAAACAGGACACACCCCTCCAAGTTTTTCCTGCACTCTATCTGTGAGCTTCTCTAGGTGATGTACATGTGGGGTGATGCTGTGTGCTCACTCTGATTTCACAGTGTGTTTGTATCACAGATAAAAAGTGATACACCAACATTTTGTGTTACCTGATCAGTAACTGCTCTGCACCTTCTGTTCAGACTGGTTTTTTACTTCCCAGTGAGACTGACCACTGGTTTTCCAGGAGGGTGGTAGGACATTAAAAAAGAGAGATTTCTAAACCCACTGGAGGATCAGATCTGATGCTACAAAAAATCATCTGATCCATCAGAAAGTCTAAGAAACAGAAAAAAACCACCAATAAGACTCCAGTCTGAACAAATGGACACTTTAATTTAGATTTTATTCTATTGAACATTGTTTTTATTTTTGGAAACTTTGAAATTTATTTAATTAAATTTATAATTCAATAAAAAATGTTCAATAGAATCATTTAAATCTGTTTGAATTGTTTTTCTTGATCAGACTGTTGTGTGTGTCTTTTATTCTGGTTGGAGTTGTTCTTATTTTTTCTGGTAGAGTCACCTCAGACAATCTTCTTCTGAATCTTGATTGAATTAAATCTCACTCTGTAGGTTTAAATGTTCCAGAAATCCTTCAACATTCTGTCTTTCTGATGGAGATCCATCTTTGTTATTTTCTCATTACAGAGGAGGTGATCTAAAAGTCTCAGCTGCTCAATGTGAAGTTATTACCTCAGCTCTAAAGTCCAACCGCTCCCATCTGAGAGAGTTGGAGCTGGATGACATCGAGTTAGGAGGTGTGAAGATTCTGTGTGATGGACTACAGAGTCCAAACTGTCAGCTGGAGATCCTGAGGTCAGTTCCCTCCAGATGTTTCAGATTTTCTCTTCCTGTTTTAATTGATTGAGATAAAATTTTCACCACATTTTATTTGTTTTTTAAGATTTAAATTTAAAACCTTTTTGTCATGTTTTCAGTAAAATATGTAAATAATTCTCACATAAAAATCATTGATTGATCTTCTGAGCCAGTCATTCCTCAGATAGGGTAACCCCCCCCCCCCCTCCTCAGGTCAAGTTCTTGTAACTAGGGTCATCTTGAAGACAACAGAGCTGTAAACTGTCCTCTGAAGTCTTTGAGAGAAGAACTGTGGGAAACTATCAGATAATGTTGGGTGAAGCAGGAGGGACAGAAGAGGGAGTGTGTTGCTGTGTTTTTCTGAAGGTCTTGAACTCACTTTAGATTGGTGTGTGTAGTGTGAACAACAAGGATGGAGGGATTTGTAGTTCTAAGAAAGCCTCATTTTACTCTAGGGCAGGCATGGGCAAACTACGGCCCGCGGGCCAGAGACGGCATGCGAAACGGTTTAATCTGGCCCGCTGAACTTGAAAAAATTAAAATAAATAAACCTTGTTAATGTTTTATCTCCCTGCATTTTAATTTTTCCTCACTGGCTATATTGTCTTTGTTTGAGGTGAAGTGTAGGGGGATTACTACGTTTGAGCTTCACCGTTCAACCAAATCTTACAAGAGAAGTTCAGCTCTCTGAAACTAAATGATTTCCATGCTTCACTCAATGAAGCTGCGTTTCCAAATCTCCAGCGGAAAGCGCAGATGATGTTTTCTTTGTTTGGCTCGACCGCCGTGTGTGAGCAGACCTTCAGCATCATGAGAATCAATAAAGCCAACCAAAGATCCACAGACCTACACCTCAGATCCATTCTGAGAATCACCACAAAAAACTAACTCCAGACTTTAATGTGCTTTGTTGTGATGTTTTTCTTTATTTTCTGTTTTCTGTATTTCTCCATCTGCTCCTCGTCCGGCCCGTTGGTCAAATGTTGGAGCTCAATGTGGCCCGCGGGTCAAAAAGTTTGCCCACCCCTGGTCTAGGGTCAGACTTTGTGGAAACAGAAAGGGTTAGAGATTCTCACTGCAGCTAAATAAAGATGTCTAATTACTGATCACCACGTTTGATCAATCCATTTCTCACACACACTCGTTCCTTGGGGCTGTGGCTCATTGGCCAATCAGCACATCATCCATGTCTTTAGAGGAAACCCACACATACACAGGAAGAACATGCAAACTACACACAGAAAGACCAGTGATTCCAGCCTCACCAGGGACCTGAACCCCTGACCTTCTAGCTGTGAGTCCACCGTGCTAACCACTGTCCCACCATGCAGCCTGTGTAAACTATGACAGTAATTAATGAATCATAATGAAGTCATTATTTAGACCCCCATATAAAGATCCAGTCTAGTCTTCAAGTCACTCAGTCTGGTTTCCATCAGAGTGAACATGGAGCACCCCACTGTTTACCCCCAACTTCTACTTGGAGAACTTTCTGAGAACAAGATTAAAACCATGTTAAAGTTCTCCTTTTTTACCAGAATCTCTTTAAACAGGGTCTGTCCTGTATGCAGGGGTTCTACTCTTCAATATGTTACCCCAGAAATCCAGCAAACCATTCCTGTTAACCTGCATCCTGTTGGTTTATCTTCTCTCTTCATGCAGGGTGAAGGTATGCAGCCTGTTACAGACCGACTGTGAGTCTCTGGTCTCAGTACTGAAGTCTGACTCCTCACGTCTGAGAGAGTGGGAGCTGGACAGGATCTATGTAGTAGAGTCAGGAGGTGTGAAGAGTCTGTGTGATGGACTACAGAATCAAAACTGTCAGCTGGAGACCCTGGGGTCAGTTTTATTTCTCACCATGTTTTTTTTTAGTGAGAACATTTCTGTGAACATGAGAACGTAAAAAGTTGTGGGTGGACTTTTCTTAAATTTTCAGGATGTATCCACAGTGGGAAGATGAAGATGGGATTAAATTTTGGAGGTGATCTGGGTCACCGGTTGGGTCCAGGTTCTGTTTAAACTCTTTAAGAAACAGAACAGAAAACATGATTTAATTCTTAAGATTTAATTAAAGAAACAAGTTTCCTGTTCAAATGATTTCTTTAATGTTCAAACTCAGATGCTGAACAGTAACGAGTTCAATCTAAAAATCCAATCATCTAAATCTGATTAGTCAGTAATGTGTTGATGTGTAAAAGACCAGTCCTTCCAGCTGGAAGTTAAAACCAGCTTCAGCTGGTTCACAGTCTGATGGCTGTGACCAAGAATCAATTCTTTCTAATTTCAGAGAGTGTTAAAAGTGAGTGTTTGGGTGTGGACAGAGTCTTTAGTGATGGAGGTAGTTCTCCTGTGGACTCTGTGATGCTCTGCAGAGAGGTTTGGAGAGTCTTGGTGGTCTTTGCTGGGGTCTCAACCACCTCTGCAGGTCTTCATAGCACACAGTGAAGCAGCTGCTCACCATGAACTCTGATGCAGCTTTAGAAATGCTGAGGATTTTAGGAGACATGTCCTCAGGAAATCCAGTCACTGCTGAACCTGAACATGTGTGGTGTTCAGTGTCCAGGTGAGCTGATGTGGACCCTCCAGGATTTAAAGACCCCATCTCATCTCATTTCTCTGCTCCATGTAGTTTGTATCCTTCACAAGATTCTCAAGTCATTGTTGAATCTTTAACATTTTCTATCTTTTATCAATAAATTAGCTGAGCATCCCATAATGAATCTTTAAGAGTGAGTAAAGTGGTTGCTGGGTAACAGTGGATGGAAGGAAGGTGTGTGAGCAGCTTTCCATCAGGTGAGAAATGTGTGAAGTCAGTGGGACTGTTTTAACCTGCATCCTGTTGCTTCTTCTTCTCTCTTCATGCAGGTTGATGGACTTCAGGATGTCAGAGACTGACTGGGATTCTCTGGTCTCAGTTCTGAAGTCTGACTCCTCATGTCTGAGAGAGTTGGTGCTGTATCACATCGAGTCAGGAGGTTTGAAGATTCTGTGTGATGGACTACAGAGTCCAAACTGTCATCTGGAGATCCTGACGTCAGTTTACTGGAGTTTTTTTTTTTCTCTTTCTTTTTATTTAATGAGATAAAATTCTCTCCATGTTTTATTTATTTATTAAGAATCACATTTAAAACTTTGTGTCACATGGTCCAGTAAAATGATTTCTTTATGTCCAACTTGATGCTGAAAATAAACGACTTCAATAAGATCAGAAAAATGTCCAGATGTTTCCAGATGCTGATCCTCCATCTTGTCTCTGTACTGGGTTTTAGCTGCTCTTCTCCTCCAGTCTGTACTGGTCTGCTTTCAGCTCAGTCTTGTTTCCATCAGAGTGAACGTGCAGCACCCTCACTGTTTTACCCAGAACTTCTACTTAGAGAACTTCCTGAACAAGATCAATACCATGTCAAAGTTGTGCTGGTTTTTACCAGAAATGTCTTTTTTTCTTCTGTGTTTTAGTTTAAATCAAATGAAAAGACTTTGATTTTCAGACAGAAATAAATCTCTAATCACTGCCTGATGCTTCTACATGTTGAGCATTACTGGGACTGTTTTAACCTGCATCCTGTTGCTTCTTCTTCTCTCTTCATGCAGGTTGTGGTACTGCAGGTTGTCAAAGACAGACTGTGATTCTCTGGTCTCAGCACTGAAGTCCATCACATCCCATCTCACTAAACTGGACCTGAGAGAAAACTCTCTTCAGGAATCTGATGTGAAGGATCTTCTTGATCTTGTGAAGGATCCAGAGAACAAACTGCAGACTGTGAGGTGAGTAGAGACTTGGAGGTCCATGCTGCTCTCAGCTGCTTAGAATGTACTGTTTCCTGTAAAGCTGCAGCTTTCCTCAGTGAAGCTGTGAGAGGAGAATGATGTCGGCCTCCAGGATTGGACAGAAACGTCCAATCAGAGGCTTGTTGTGTAGGATTGATCCAACATGTCATTTGATCAGGAAACAGCTGATCAGCATCCAGAGCAGAAGCTCTGCTGAAGTCCAGTCATCTCATGGTTCATTAGTTCCATCTTCTATCTCATCACTCCTTTATTTTTATTCACACAGATGGAGGAGGGATGACTGATCATGACGGTGCTGATGTGAGGATCTTGGTTCTGATGATCCACAGAGTCTGAAGCTTGATCTGTTTTATTAAAGCAGATCTTTTTTATTTTTTATTAAATTCATAAAGTGTGTTTGTGTTTAAAAAAAAACTTTCTTTGTTTTTCAAACTGTTTAAAGAAGTCATTCTATTCATTACTGTAATTATTTAACATGTCCACAAGGTGGCGGTAGCTGTTTTCTCATTACTCCCATCTTGTGGTGTCTTCTGGAATTACACCTACATGCAGCTTTCATGATGTTTAAATAAATCTTTTTTTTTCACATTCTTTCTATAAAAGTTAGTTATTTCACTGAAAAAAAACACCAGAATTTTTAAATTATAAAATCAGGAGATCAATAATCTTACTTCAGGACTTTTCACAGTAAATTTAATCTCTCTCTAATCATTTAATAATATAATAATCCTCTTTTTTTGTTGCTTTATTTTAATCATCTTTCATTAAATAAAAATCAAACATTATTTAATTAAAACCTTCATTCTGTTTGTTTTGATTCATTTTCATACAGTTTTTGTTTTGAGTTGCAGGTGATTTAAATGCGTTTTTAAGGTTGTCCACTAGATGGTAGTGATGTTTCATCATCATAAACTTTATTGCAGACTCAAGGTCCAATAGAAAAACACAACCAACCAAAAACAACAAAACAAGAAGAAAAGAAATACATATAACACATTCCTCTTCATATTGTACACCTCAGACTTCCAGCACAACTCGGAGTCATGCAGTTTACAGAAATTCTCTGATGACTCTGCAGTTGTAGGGTGTATAAGTGGTGGGCAGGAGGAGGAGTACGGGAGGCTGGTGGACGGATTTGTGGAGTGGGCGAGAGAGAATCACCTACTGCTCAATGTAGACAAGACCAGGGAGATGGTGATTGACTTACCATCCTACCCTCACCATGGTAACCAGGATCTACGTTCCTACCCTCACCATGGTAACCAGGATCTATGTTCCTACCCTCTGTCATGTGGCGGAGTGCACGTGGAAAGAGAAGGACCCAGTTGCAGACAGTAAAACATGGTTTATTTAGTAGTTGGTAGTCCAGAATTACTGAGAAACAAAGACAAAGTGTCAGTGGCATGATAAACACTTGTTGCAGTAATGTGATTCATGGTCAGGCAACCAGGGAGACCTGTCTGGGAAGGATTGTAAGACCCGACCAGGAAGTCCGGGGTGATTCAGCTTAAATAGAAGGCACAAAGCACAGCTGTTTGGAATCATCAGTCATCCCCGGCTGATCCTGGTCAGATTTATGAGAGATGTCCATGGCTCCCTCTGGCTGCAGAAGAGGGGATCATGACACCCTCACCATGGTAACCAGGATCTACGTTCCTAACCTCACCATGGTAACCAGGATCTCTGTTCCTAGCCTCACCATGGTAACCAGGATCTACGTTCCTACCCTCACCATGGTAACCAGGATCTACGTTCCTACCCTCACCATGGTAACCAGGATCTACGTTCCTAGCCTCACCATGGTAACCAGGATCTACGTTCCTACCCTCACCATGGTAACCAGGATCTACGTTCCTACCCTCACCATGGTAACCAGGATCTACGTTTCTACCCTCACCATGGTAACCAGGATCTACGTTCCTACCCTCACCATGGTAACCAGGATCTATGTTCCTACCCTCACCATGGTAACCAGGATCTACATTCCTACCCTCACCATGGTAACCAGGATCTACGTTCCTAGCCTCACCATGGTAACCAGGATCTACGTTCCTTGCCTCACCATGGTAACCAGGATCTATGTTCCTACCCTCACCATGGTAACCAGGATCTACGTTCCTACTCTCACCATGGTAACCAGGATCTACATTCCTACCCTCACCATGGTAACAAGGATCTACGTTCCTACCCTCACCATGGTAACCAGGATCTACGTTGCTACCCTCACCATGGTAACCAGGATCTACATTCCTACCCTCACCATGGTAACCAGGATCTACATTCCTACCCTCACCATGGTAACCAGGATCTACGTTCCTACCCTCACCATGGTAACCAGGATCCACGTTCCTACCCTCACCATGGTAATGCCAAAAGGGCAGGAAGATTACAACATAAATATTCTACCAGCTGGTTGTTTTAGGTGTAAGTGTAACATCTTAAAATCCTGGATGAATTGACTGTTAGAAATTTGCATCGATGCCACAACAAGAGTATTGGACGTCGTGCCTAGATTTACACTCATAGAACTATGGTTTACAGTCCTCATCCATGTCCTGCACCACTCTAACATACTTCTGTCACTCTAGACTTCCTCATATGGTAAAACACTTCCTCTCTGCTGAAGGAGAATCTAAGGGCATTAATGTACTAGTCTTGTTTAGTTAGTATTTGTTAGTTATTTTTCTTGCTTTGTCTTTGCATTAACACATTCCTCTTTTTCGTGTGAAGCCCACTGAGATGGAAATTCTGTGATTTTGGGCTATACAAATATAATTGAATTAAATTGCTGTTCCCTCTCACCTTCACTGTACTTCTCTGTCAGCATCTTTCAATCAATAACTTACTGTGTTGGGTCGGGACAGGTTGGGTTGATTTTCCATCAGATTGAACGACTGCTTCCTCTTTGAAATCTGAAAGAAAGAAGAAGAAGAAAAAAAAACAGAACTTTTGTTTATATTTTGCGTTGGTGTTTGATTGTTTTTTTGTTTTTTTTGTTGAATATTTTCATTTATTTATTTATTTATTTTATATATATATATATATATATATACAGTACTTTATTGTTTTCAAAAATGTTAACAACACAAATACACAAACAAATGAACAATTTAAACAAAAGAGTTGAACCCACCAATCCTCCCACCCCACCCACTCACTTCCGACAGCCATCCAACTAAAACAAAACAAACAACAAAAAACAAACAAACACAGGTAATACAGGTAACACAGGTGCTTCTAAATACATACAAACTGCTGGGCCACAAAACGTGTTTTTTTTTGTTTTTTTTCCCTCTTTCCCCCCACTGTTTGAGAAAAACCAAAAAATAAAATGATTACAAAAGCGCATCAGTCCACCGAGAATGCTTTTAATGGTTGTTTTGTCCCTTTAAAAGTAGATTTTTAAGGTCGGTAGGCAGATGATTTAAAAATGAAGTCCATGTTTTGAAGAATATCTCCTCTCGACCTTCAACAACTGCATGTAGCCTCTCATGAGGGAGTGTACTAAACACCTGTTTGTACCACAGGGTAACAGTGGGAGGGTACTCCTTTATCCAGTTAAGCAGGATACATTTTCGAGCGATCAGAAGGAGTTTCTCCAAAAGCTTATAATGTGTAGAAGGAATCTGTAATTTTCTCGAGGGAAGGCCCAACAGAAAGACACCCGGATCCCTTTTGATTTTTAATTTGAACATCTCACTGATTACAGATGAAATATGCGACCAGAACCTAGAGATTTTCCTGCATTCCCAAAAACAGTGAAAATATGTTCCTCTCTCCAAGTTGCATTTTAAGCATAAAGGTGACAGAGAGCGATTGATTTTGTGTAAAATAACAGGAGTTATGTGTAGTCTGTGGATTATCTTATACTGAGTTTCTCTTAGTCTATTACATGTAAACGTAGATTTAATCAAATGGAGTGCTGTTTGCCAATCATCCTCGATATATTGAGAGTCCAAGTCTGTTTCCCATTTGTGGGAAATATCTGGAAGGATATATGTGCCCATAGAGTTAAGAAGAGAATAAAAGGATCCAATGAGGTGTCCTCCATCCTTGCGATCCCTCAAGAACTTTTCTACATCATTAACAGAGGTGGGTAGAACATGGGAAGAAATAAAATGTCTCACTTGAAGGAATGCAAAGAAATGTTTTTGAGGAATGTTATATGTGGTTTGTAAAATTTGAAAGGACATTAAGGTGTTATCTTTAATTAAATCACCAATTACATGTATCCCTAAATTACGCCAGGAAGAGAACACAGATGGACCCACACCAGCAGGAAAATCAGGATTTTGTGTTATGGGGGAAAGTAAAGACTTGGTTTTTATTTTACCCAGATATTTTAAAACATCGCGCCAGACTCTAGTAGTATTAAAAATAACTGGATTTTTCCTAATTGTTGGTGGGATTTTGGTCACATCACAAGTGATCAGTCCCCAGGGAGAATGAGGAGAGCATGCCCATGAATCAATGCAGCTCTCCCTCTTCAGATATGTATCTAACCACAGCCAGTAATGTTGGGCATGGCAGGCCCAGTTATAGAAAAGTATATTTGGTACAGAGAGACCCCCATATCTGGGCGCAACTGCAAAATCTTAAGTTTCTGTCTTGGCTTCTTTCCAAGCCATATAAAATTAGTAAATGCTTTTTTCAGGTCTTTGTTCATTTTCTTCGATATGTACAAAGGAAGCATCTGCAGAGGATACAAGAGGCGTGGCAAAACATTCATTTTAATCAAACTTATTCGACCCAGCATCGACAACGGGAGTTTATGCCACCGCAGTAGATCCTTCTTTATCTGTGTGCAAATGGGAGAGAAGTTAAGTCTCAACATGTCATTCAGGTCCGGGGACACTTTCACACCAAGATAAAGGAAGCCACTAACTGTCCATTTGAAAGGGAAATCGCTGGGAACATCAGCCTTAGTCAGACCTCCTAATGGCATAGCTTCTGATTTGGTGAAGTTAATTTTTTAGCCAGATATAGAACTAAATTGATTGAAAGCTTTAAGAATAATAGGAACGGATTGTTTAGGTAATGTCAAAAATATAATTATGTCATCTGCATACAAAGCAACCTTGTGCTCGATGTTCCCTAGCGATATCCCCTTGACCCCAACCTGCATGCGTACAGTTTCGGCCAGTGGCTCCAATGCCAAAACAAAAAGAAGCGGGCTAAGAGGGCAACCTTGGCGAACACCTCTTGCTAATGTGAATGGTTCAGAGCGGCGACCATTAGTCAGTACGGAAGCTGTAGGTGAATGGTATATGGCCTGTATCCATCTAAGAAAGCCATTCCCAAGTCCAAATCTATGGAGTACGTCAAATAGGTAATCCCACTCTATTCGATCAAAGGCTTTTCCGGCATCAAGAGAGACAGCCAGAGCTTTCTGCTTCCTCTCAGAAGAGAACTGTACAATGTTCAACAATCTTCTCACGTTAGTAGTGGAGAACCGACCTGGTACAAACCCCGTCTGATCAGAATGAACTAGAGTTGGGAGGAAGTTCTGCAGCCGGTGAGACAGGAGTTTGGAGAGTATCTTGCTGTCAACAAAAATAAGACTGATAGGTCTGTAAGACCCACACATGTCAGCTGGCTTGTCTTTTTTTAAAATTACAGACACATGTGCATGGCTTAATGTGGGGGGAAGGAAGCCTTTCTCGAATGAATCTAGAAACATATCTGTTAAAGGACCAACCAGCATTTTACAAAATTTTTTGTAAAATTCAGGTCCAAAACCATCTGGTCCTGGAGCTTTGCCTCCCTTTAGAGCAGATATGGCGTCAGAGACTTCCCGTGCACTTATTGGATTATTTAGAATTTTTTTCTGTTCATCGGATAGAGTAGGCAGTTTTATTTTGTCAAGAAAATCTGCTCTGCTATCAGCCGAGGATTCACATTGAGAAGTGTAGAGATCTTGGTAGAATAATTTCATAATTTTGTTTATATCTGCAGACTTACTTTGCCTTTTCCCATTTCTATCTGTAAGAGCAGGAATCACATTAACTTCCGTCTTACTTTTAGCCAGCCGCGCAAGCAACCTGCCAGGTTTATTTCCAGACTCAAATAATCTATGTTTAGCATAAAAATTTGTGTTTGTGCTTTATTTGTTAATAGTTGGTTTAGAGCTGAGTGAGCCGCTTCAAGCTGCTTTGCTACTGAGTCAGTAGAATGCTGCCTGAACTGAACCTCCAGCTCTGCTATTTTCTTTTCCAGGTCTAACTGTGCTTTCAGAGCTTTCTTCTTCTGAGCGGATGTATATGCTATGATCGACCCCCGTATGTATGCCTTACCAGATTCCCATAGTGTGGATGGGCTTATCTCAGGAGTTTTATTTATAGCAAGGAAAAACTCCCATTCTTTTGTAATGTAATCTAAAAAGTCTTGGCTGCTCAGTAAAGTTGGGTATAATCTCCAGTGTCTACAGGCTGGGTCTAGGTACGGAGGGGAGATAACTACGCTAACTGGAGCATGATCAGAGATGAATTTGGTGTCAATTGTATATTTTTTTATTCTATCTAGAACACACTGAGATGAAAGAAAATAATCTATACGGCTGAAAACTTGATGTGGGATTGAGAAAAATGTGTAATCTCTCTCTGTTGGATGTATAATTCGCCATGCATCATGCAAGTTCAGGTCACTAAGAAATTCTAACATTTTTTCCGATTTACTGCGGCGGTCTGATTTTGGAGGAGACACATCTGCTCTTGGGTCTAGTACACAGTTAAAGTCACCTCCTAAAAGTATATATGAGGATGAGAAGGCTGTCAGGTCTGAGATAAGTTGAGGGAGAAAAAGCGGATTGTATACATTGGGCGCGTAAACACATCCAAAGATGACTTGCTCCCCGTACAGGTGACCAGACAGGAGTACATAACGCCCTTGGCTGTCTTTAACCTCTCTGTCTAAGGTGAAAGGTAGACTACGGTGAAGAAGAATAGCAACTCCTCTGCTTTTTGAATTGAAAGATGAATAAAACACCTGTCCCACCCAGCTCCTCCTCAGTTTTACATGTTCTGTATCTGAGAGGTGAGTTTCCTGTAGCATGGCCATCTGACATTTCTCCTTCTTAAGAAAAGATAAGATTTTCTGGCGTTTGACAACATGGTTGATGCCTTTTACATTGAGTGAGACTATTTTTATATCAGCCATTTGTTGTTGTTGTTGTTAATTTAGCCCTGAGAGAATGAATGGTTTCTTGGAATGTTTGTGAATACCTGTGCTTCTCATACATAGAGATACAAATCCAACACAAAACAAAATAGATGAAAATGGCTGTCTTTCCCCACCCACACACCCCCAAAAGAAAACAAACCCAAAACAAAACCCCACACAAACACACACAATACCCTTCTACCGGGAACAACCTTCCTGGGATGAGTGAAGCTGAGGGACGTCTCGTCCAGCTCAGAGAGTGCACCAGAGTCTCCAGACCTACTCCTGAACTGCTACACCCCACATCCCGCCTAGTTAGTTAAACCCCAGCCCATACATGTCGGTATTACAGGAAGTAATAAAAAGTATGATAGTAGCTTAACACTAGCACCCACTGAAACCCTCAGTTTTCTTTTTACAAAATCAGTTCTACATCCCACCACCGGCAGGTCATGTTAGTACAGAAGTTTACTTCAAACCGTTTTTGTTGAGGAAGTCCTCTGCAGCCTGTGCGCTCTTGAAGGATCTCTCCGCTCCTTTAAGGTTAAAGCAGAGCGTAGCGGGGTAACGCATGGAGGACCGGACCCCTCCATCGATCAGGCGCTTGCACGTTCCGTTAAACCTCTGTCGGGCTTCACGCACCTGAGTGGAGAAGTCCTGACGAATGTAGATCCTGCTGTCCTTGTAGATGATCTCTCCTTTGTCTCTGGCCGCTGTAAGGATCCGCTGTTTGTCTGTGAAGTTATGTAGTTTAATGATGACGGGTCTGCAGCGGTCTTCTTTTAGTGGACCCAGTGCGCGGGGTGCCCTGTCCAGTTTTATATTCCCGCGTTTGGTCTCCATACCAAGAACTTCCGGGAGCCAGGATTCCAGAAATTTCCTCATCGCTTGTCCTTCAGAGCCCTCTTTCAGACCGATAATCCGGAGGTTTCCTCTGCGGCTGCGGTTCTCGCCATCATCGCACCGCTCGGTCAGCGTTTTTACTTTCTGCTGTAGTTCGCTGATCTGGTTCTCCAGGGATGAAATCCGGTCCTCATCGTCAGAGATCCGGTTTTCCGCTTCAGCTATCCTCCTGGTGTTGTCTTCTATGCGACCATTTAGTTTATCCAGGGTGGAACGCAGATCCAGGAATTTCTCCTCCATGAGCTCGCTGATATTCTGTGTTACCGTCTTTGCGATGGAGGCTGCAATGTTGCTATCCAAGCTAGCATCCATGCTAGCTTGATGCGCTGGCGACTGTTTGGTGTCAAAACGAGCTTTTTCTTGACATTTTCCAAATAAAATTGGGGTCCTTCGGGTGCCGTGAAAGTTTAGGAAACGGATGTTAAGATAAAATCCAGGGTTCAAGAGCAATAATCCGGGTAAACTAGACTTTATGGCAGGAGGCTGGAGAAACACGTCCTCTCACTCGACTAGCATCACATGACCCCCGATTGTTTTTTTTAAAGTCATTGATTTAATTTAGAATTGAAACTTTTAATTTACTTTAATTAAAATGTTCTAAACTAATTTCTCTTCAATATCTGAAAAGTTACCACATGAACCTGCTCCACGTGGAGGGGTTTAAGTATCTCTGGGTCTTGTTCACAGTGGGAGAAGGCTGGAGAGGGAGGTCCACAGACAGATCAGTGCGGCATCTACAATAATCAGGATGCTTCATCGGTCTGTTGTGGTGCAGAAAGAGCTGAGCCGAAAAGCAAAGTTCTGGAGTTACCTGTAGATTTACATTCCTACCCTCACCATGGTAACCAGGATCTACGTTTCTACCCTCACCATGGGACCAGGATCTACATTCCTACCCTCACCATGGTAACCAGGATCTACGTTCCTACCCTCACCATGGTAACCAGGATCTACGTTTCTACCCTCACCATGGTAACCAGGATCTACATTCCTACCCTCACCATGGTAACCAGGATCTACGTTCCTACCCTCACCATGGTAACCAGGATCTACGTTTCCACCCTCACCATGATAACCAGGATCTACGTTCCTACCCTCACCATGGTAACATGAATTTATGTTCCTACCCTCGCCGTGGTAACCAGGATCTAGGTTCTTACCCTCACCATGGTAACCAGGATCTACGTTTCTACCCTCACCATGGTAACCAGGATCTACGTTCCTACCCTCACCATGGTAACCAGGATCTACGTTCCTACCCTCACCGTGGTAACCAGGATCTGCGTTCTTACCCTCACCATGGTAACCAGGATCTACGTTCCTACCCTCACCATGGTAACCAGGATCTACGTTCCTACCCTCACCATGGTAACCAGGATCTACATTCCTACCCTCACCATGGTAACCAGGATCTACGTTTCTACCCTCACCATGGTAACCAGGATCTACGTTCCTACCCTCACCATGGTAACCAGGATCTACGTTTCCACCCTCACCATGATAACCAGGATCTACGTTCCTACCCTCACCATGGTAACATGAATTTATGTTCCTACCCTCGCCGTGGTAACCAGGATCTACGTTCTTACCCTCACCATGGTAACCAGGATCTACGTTCCTACCTCACCATGGTAACCAGGATCTATGTTCCGAGCTCAACATCAGTATGATCAAAACATCCTCCATCTTTAGTCTTCTGGTTTCCGATCACGACATTCCACTCTCTGTAACAAACCTTGGTGTTAAAATGTCAGTAATCTTACATTCGAACAACATGTACGCCACCTCTTCAAAGTGCCTTCAAAGTGCCGCCTCTTCAAACACTGATCGATGCCTGTATCTCCTACAGGATGGACTATGCTTGGCCAGGGTCCTGACGAGGAGTCGCAAATTGATCAACTCACCTCCTTTCTCAGGCCGCAGCTTCCCATCTGTTCTAGAATTCATTACAAAATCTGCCTCCTCACTTATCAATGCTCTAATGGAGCTCAGTGAGCTCCTCTCCTCACACCTCACCCCACCTCCACCCACTGTCTCCACCAGTCAAGAACCACAACGTGGGACACAGCCTTCCAGGCCGGTGCCCCACAACCTTAGAATGAGCTCCCAGAATTCCACAAAGCCCCACAAAGTGCGGAAAGTTTTAGAAAATTCCCCAAACTAAAAAATTAAAAACATAAACAATGTGTTTAATTATAACAAGTCAGAAGTTTTTTACCAGCAGAAGTTGGATTATTTTCCGTAGGTTTTCCAGGAAGGTTGGCATAAGTCTCCATGTTGATCCGTCCTGCTGAGTCGTTCCTTCAGAATGAGAAAATCTCTGAGCAGACGATGATTAAACATCCAGAGGAGGAAGTTTAGTTTCAGGAGAACGAATAACAAATAAGGAACAAGAAGTCTGTTATCACACCATCGTTAAGCAAAGAATTAAATTAGAGAAGTTCATCTAATCGTTTCACACGCAACAGTACAGTTCAATTTAAAATAAAATCTTTATCGTCCACCTGCTGTTCTATGGCAATGATTAAGATGGAGAAGGTATACAATACAATTCAATACAATTCAATTCAATTTATTCAGACATAAAACAACAAGAAAATTAACTAACGGTACAAATAAAAAATACACAGTCTGAAAAGGAATAGGCAGAAGTGCTTATAAGCACCTCTTTATCCTAAACATGAACATAAAGTGCTGCTACATTTACACGATACGTTATCAGTTTGTTTCTATGGATGATTTTATAATTTACTTTTTATATAAACTTTTAAATCGAGTCAGTCTTCTGCAGTCTTTGATGTCCGGTTCTAATCTGTTCCATAGACCCACCCCAACAGTAGAGACACCACACACACACACACACACACACACACACACACACACACACACACACACACACACACACACACACACACACACACACACACACACACACACACACACACACACACACACCCCAACAGTAGAGATACAGTGTTGTTTTGTATTAGTTCTGACCCTAGGCTTTTTGAAAACATCGGATCCCCTCAGATTATGGGTACTCTGTCTATTTTTAAAAAAACTTTGGATCTGATTTGGTACTTGTTTATTTTTAATAATGTACATGAGTTGTTTGGTTTTATAATCTATTAAGTCTTTAAATTTCAATGTGTTTTTATGGATGAAGAGTTGGTTTGTATGTGACCTGTACGGGGCTTTATTGACAAATCGAATGGCTCTTTTTTGGATAAGAGTGATTGGAGTGATGTTTGTTTTGTATGTGTTTCCCCACACCGCCACACAGTAAGTCATATATGGTAAAATTAATGAGTTATATAAAATATATGATGCCTTTTCATTCAAACATTCTTTAATCTTTGAAATAATGGCTAATGATTTACATAGTTTTGTTTTTACAAATTTTATGTGACTTTTCCAACTTAATTTGTTTTGGATTATTATTCCTAAAAATTTAATTTAATTTATTTGCTCTATCTCTGTCTCTTGATTAAAGACTTTTTTATTCACATTTATCCTGCGGTTTGTAAATATTATTAATTTTGTTTTCTTTAAATTTAGAGTTAATTTGTTTGAGTCAAACCAGTTTTTTAGAAGTTTTAATTCTTTTTCGACCTCATCAAATAATACTTCCAAATCACTGCCACAACTAATTATATTTGTGTCATCAGCAAATAATATGAGGTGTAAAATCTTTGACACCAGATAAATATCATTAATGTAAAGAATAAAAAGCAACGGACTCAACACTGAACCCTGAGAAAGGCCACATGACACTGTTAGACGGTCTGAATCAATTCCATTTATGTGAACGTATTGTGATCTATTTTCAATATAACCTTCTATCCAAGGGAAGGCCACACCCCTAATTCCAGATCTGAGTAACTTTTTGAGTAGCAGGTTATGATTAACTGTGTCAAAAGCTTTGGTTAGTTCCAGAAAAACTCCTACCGCAAACTGCTTATTATCTGTTGCATTTGATATGATTTTAACTAGATCTACTAATGCTAATGCAGTGGTTCTATTTGGTCTGAAGCCATATTGCTGTTCAGAAAGTATCTTGTGCTTTTCCAGGTAGCTGTATAATCTTTTATGAAATAATTTCTCCAGAATTTTTGCAAACTGAGACAGTAATGAAATGGGTCTGTAATTTGTGAGATCCAGTGGATCATCAGATTTGAAAATAGTGATAATCTTTACTGTCTTCATCCCTCTGGAAAAACACCAGACTGTAAAGATAAATTAAAAATTTATGTGAGTGGTTTAATGATACATTCTGTAACTTCTTTAAACAGATACATATCCAGTCCATTCCAGTCTGTTGAGGTTTTGCTTTTACTTTGTTTGATAATCGCATGTATTTCGTTTTCATCTGTTCCTTGTAAGAAAATTGTTTTATCTTGCTGGCGTATTCGACTAAGTATTATTCTCTTGGTCAGATTCCAGAATTTCTTTTTCCAATTTAGATCCAATGTTATTAAAATAATTGTTGAATTCATTTACCATTTCCTTTGGCTGACTGAGAAAACTGTTATTGCTTGTCAATACCTGAGTGAGAAAGTTAGCATTACTATTGCTTTTCTTAAATAATTTATTTAAGACGCTCCATGTATTTTTAATATAATTTTGATTTTTTTCCAAAAGTGAGCAATAATATTTTTTTACTTGATCTAATGATGCGTATTAGTTTATTTTTATATGTTTTATAAGTGTTTTCTGCCTCAATTGTTTGTTTTTTAAAAAAGTCTTCATACAACTTATTTTTTTTCTTACATGCTTTTTGAATACCTTTACTCATCCAAGGTTTCCCAGAAAATTTATTGGAAGCTTTTGTAAATGAAGGACAATTTTTTTTTGTAGAGAGAGCAAAATAGTTTTAGGAACTCTTCGTGAGCTATGTTTACATTTTCCACATACACATCGTCCCAGTTTTGTTTAGTTAAGTCACTTTTAAACTGGTTCAAAGTTACAGGAGTTATTTTTCTATGAATTTTGAATATTTTCTGTTCAGTTTTTGTATTTGTGATGTTTTTTGCTGCTGTAAAGATTGGCAGATGATCTGATACGTCATTAATTAAAAGTCCACTTGTTATTTCATTCTCTAGAACATTGGTAAATATATTATCAATAAATGTTGCACTATTTCGTGTTGTTCGAGTTGGTTTTGTTATAGATGGATATAAACACAGGCTGTACATTGTGTTTATAAAGTCTGTGGATTGTTCTAGAGGGTTCATCAAATCAATATTCATGTCTCCACAAACAAAAATCTTTTTTCTGTCATTTAAATTTTCATACAATTCCAACATTTTTTTCTCTAAATGTTTCAATGCATGATCCAGGTTTTCTGTTTATGCAACTTAATATAATATTTTTTGACTTTTCAGTTTCAACTTCTATAATAACGCATTCCATAATTTTGTCAACAACGGAACACATATGTTTTACTAATTTACTTTTCAAGTTCTGATCCACATAAAGAGCTACACCACCACCTTTCTGACCAGTTCTACTTACAGAAAACATGTTATAACCTTCAATATGAAACTGAGCACATTGATCCTCAAACACCACGTTTCTGAAACTGCTATGGCAGAGAATTGCTTTTTTGTTTGTTTCAGATATTGTAGGATTTTTGAAAAATTTGCATTTAGGCTTCTACAGTTGAAATGTATGATGGATAAGGAATCTTTTGTACTTATTTAGGACTCAAATTGCTCCTCTGTGTAAAATTCACATGTGTTTTTGATTTTGGTATAAAAATTATTTTCAGGATCAAGATCACTGTATATCTTGAGGTTTTTACTCTGTATAGTCAAATGTTTTCAACTGAAAATGTTCACAGTTTAAATAATTGATGAGGAGGTGATGGGCAGGTTTGGTCTCCAGAACAGGAATGCAGAAGGACAGATGGTGATTGACTTTGCAAAAAGAATGGAAATGGCTGTAGTGAATACTTTCTTCAAGAAAAGGCTGGAACACAGGGTGACTTATAAGAGTGGAGGAAGGAGCACACAGGTTGATTACATTTTGTGTAGGCGGTGTAATCTGAAAGAGATCAGTGACTGTAAAATTGTAGCAGGAGACAGTGTAGCCAAACAGCACAGGCTGGTCGTGTGTAAGATGACCATAGCAGTGAGGAAGTTTAAGAAGATGAAGGGAGTGCAGAAGACTAAATGGTGGAAACTGTAAAAGGAAGAGTGCTGCTTGAACTTTATAAAGGAGTTGAAACAGGCTCTTGGTGGGCAGGAGAAGCTTCCAGATGACTGGACAACTACAGCTAATGTGATCAGGGAGACAGGCAAGAGAGTACTTGGTGTGTCATCTGGAAGGAAGATAGATAGAGAGACGTGGTGGTGGAATGAGGAGGT
Organism: Neostethus bicornis; assembly: GCA_902685375.1. NCBI lineage: Eukaryota > Metazoa > Chordata > Actinopteri > Atheriniformes > Phallostethidae > Neostethus > Neostethus bicornis. Next base: position 10,104,862 of record LR738541.1, on the reverse strand, counting down.
GCAGGATTGTATCAAAAGAAAGAGGCTGGCTAAGAAGAAGTGGAACACTGAGAGGACTGAAGAGAGTAGGCAAGCGTACAGGGAGATACAGCATAAGGTTAAAGTAGAGGTGGTAAAGGCAAAACAAGCAGCCTATGATTACCTAGATGCTAGGCTGAACAGCAAGGAGGGAGAGATGGACCTATACAGGTTGGCAAGACAGAGAGACAAAGATGGGAAGGATGTGCAGCAAGTTAGGGTGATTAAAGACAGGAATGGATGTCTTTAAACAGATGCCGGTAATGTGATGGGAAGATTCAATTTTAAATTCAATTTTATTTTTTTAGCCCAAAATCACAGAAATCCGTCTCAATGGGCTTCACAAGAAAAAGAGGAATGTATGAACACAAATACACGGCAAGAAAAATAACTAACAAATGCTAACTAAACAAGACTAGCACATTTATGCACTTAGACTCTCCTTCTCGGTGAGGAAAAACTCCTAAAAAAACCCATCAGTGGGGAAAAAATAAGAAAACTCATGGGGATCCAAGTGAAAGAGAGATCCCTCCCCTGGGACGAGCAAACAATGTGTCAAAGATTATTGTTTAAATATCAGTTTATTCTAATCTACAGCTAAATATCTAAAGAAGTCAATAGATGTTCTTCATCCTGATGGAAACACGGGAGACTCCTCAGCCCGGAGATGTCCAGAACGGGGATGAGTAGATGTTCTTCATCCTGATGGAAACACGGGGGACTCCTCAGCCCGGAGATGTCCAGAACGGGGATGAGTAGATGTTCTTCATCCTGATGGAAACACGGGGGACTCCTCAGCCCGGAGATGTCCTGGACGGGGATGAGTCGATGGATTTCATCCTGATGGAGCGGGGATGAAGAAGCACGGAGGTCTCCTCGGTGTGGCCATGCCCAGGACAGGAACGCAGAGTTCTGAATGGGGCTCTCTCCCAGAGAGGAGGGAGAGAGGTGGACAACATGTGAATTGTATTGTACCAACTAGCAGTGTAATTCTAAATAAACAGACAATGGAGAACAATGAATGAGATAGCAAGCCAGGGGTTTAGGGTAGAGGGTTAGAGTAGGGGTTAAGGGGGAAAGAGCCAAGGCAGTCTGGCAGAGAATAGTAGATAGAATTAGAGGACAGAACCCCAATGTACCATACTTTCCCCAGCTTTTACTATCTAGCAGCCAACTAATAATTATATCAGCTAATTGAATCTGTTTCTATCTGGCCTGTTGATAAGCTTGTTCAAACAGGAATGCTTTAAGCCTCCCTTTAAATGTAGGAACACTGTCTGCCTCTCTCACTTGAGCTGGGAGCTTATTCCATAAAACTGGAGCTTGGTAGCTAAAGCCTCTACCTCCAACTGTACTTTTTGAAATCCTAGGAACCACCAACAGACCTGCATTTTGTGAGCGGAGTGTTCTGATTGGTTGATAAGGTACTATAAGTTCACTAATGTAGGATGGAGCCATGCCGTTTAGGGCCTTGTAGGTTAGTAAGATGATTTTAAACTTAATCCTAAACTCAATAGGAAGCCAATGGAGAGACGCTAACACGAGAGTAATATGATCTCTTCTATGAGTTCCTGCAACAGATGATTTATTAATGAATCTAAATGAACACAATCACCAAAAATACAAAAAAAAATATAAAAACATCAATGAAATACAGTATTTTTATAAAAGCATCAAACATCAGATGAACTGATCACAACTTTTTATTCTTGTTAAAGAGGTGATTTTTAAAAATAGTTGTTACCAAGACATTTGGTCGTTCAGGAGGAGGAAAAACTTTATGGAGGAAGAAACTTGATCAAGTTTCTGCTGCAGTTAGAAAAACATTTTAAACCTGTTCTTCAGGAAAGTCTGAGTTCATCTGGAAGGAGTTCAAGGTGTGACGAAGAAAAAAAAAAAAAGATAAAGTATTTCTTCCTTCTTGTTTGTTTCAAAATGAAGACGAAGCTCTGAATAAAGGTGAGTTTTTATTTTCTCTTGTTGAAACTTTAAAAAAATCACTTTGAATATAAGATTTTATTTTGATTTTTTAAGTCTATCTGAGAAAAAAAATAAAGAGAACTTTTTACTTTATTATAAATCAAAATCTGTCATTCTGTCAAAAAATAAAGCAGTGATTTTTTTTCTTCAAATTTCTTCAAAGTAAAAACATTTCCTGATAAAAAATAGTTTTAAAAGGAAAAAGTTTTTCATTCATTCTAGTTTTTGTGGAATTTGAAACGTTTTTCAAAGTTGTTCATTTTTTCCCAAAATGTTTTTTGTTTTAAAGTGTTTTATGAAAAAAAATGAAAAATGAAATTAAAACAATTTGATGAGAAATAAATTAAATTTAACAAATTAAAGTTTAAGATCACAGTCAGTCACTTCCTTAACCCTCTGTCCCTTACGGGGGTGAGGGGAGCCCATCCCAGCTGATTAGAGGTGAGGGTAAGGGTACACCCTAAACAGGTCACCAGGCTTTTACGGGGCCACACACACACACACACACACACACACACACACACACACACACACACACTCATTTCTAGAGGCAATCATGTAGTGACCAATCAACCTAACATGTATGTTTTTGGAGGGTGGGAGGAAACCGGGGTAACTGGAGAAAAACCCCACAAACACAGGGAGAACATGCAAACTACACACAGAGAGACCAGTGCTCCAAGTCTCGTCCCATCCGAGACTCAAACCTTCGACCTCTGTGAGGCCACAGAGCTACCCACTGTACCACCCACAGTGCCACCACAAGTTTATAGATTCATCGTTTAAATCAGCTTTCATTAACCTTCTTCATGAATCAGGAGAAAAATGTTGTTTTCATTCATTAATGATGTTTCATAATGAATTAATGATCAAGTCACTGCTGTTTTATAAACATGTAATAAAGAAGTTATAAATTAAGACAGGACTGGATTTAACCAGTTCTTTTCCAGGAACTCTTTAAAATATAATAATGTTATTTTATTAAAATCAGAAAGAAAATGAACACTTTTATTTAAAAAATAAATTAGAAACAAATTCAGAGTCATTTTATTTATTATTATTATTTGTTTACATTAATGTACAAAGTAGATTTTTATCAAGATGATGCTAAAAATAAATAAAAAAACCCTAAGATTTAGAGCAAATTTAATTTAATCAGAAACATTAGAGACTCTTTTTACAGAGTTTTAAATAAATGATATTTTTGGTTTTTACGTCATCAAATAAAAATCTTAAAGTATGAGTCATCAGTACATTCTGTACCGTGTTTACTGAGACTAAAAGCAGACAGACTGGTTGAAAACAACAACAACAAATATGTCTGTCATTTTTAATCCTGTGATCATCTGAAAATGAAAGAGATTCAAATCAACAAACTAACTTTTCTCAAGAAACAAAATGATGATAAATGATCTAAAAACACATTAAATCAGAATAAAAACCCACATTATAAAATAATAAAAGTTGTGTTTTGTGTTGTTTCTTTTACCGTAATTTCTCGGCTATAAGGCGCATATAAACGTCTTAGATTTTCTTCAAAATGAGCGGTGCGCCTTTTCGTGCGGTGCGCCTTGTGTGTGAGAAAAGGCGGACTTAAAAGAAAACGGGGTGCCCGTGAGGCGGACCTGAAAGAAAAGGCATAAGAACGTTAAAGAGTGAAGTGTGGGCGTGGATTGTGTATAAAAAGGTATGTGCTGTATGAACAACATGCTGTTTTAACCCTGAAAATGGTAAAGAGACACGTTTATGACGCTCAGTCTAAGCTGAAGGCAATCAGCTACGTGGAGGAACATGGGGATCAAGCCGCCGCGAGAAATTTCAGCATTAACGAGTCGATGGTTCGTAAGAGCCGTACAGACAGTGATTTTGACAGCGAGGAGCGAAGTGGACCTGCTCTGAAACAGAGGATGAGGACTTTGATGGATTTGAATAAAGACTATTACCGGTAATGTGTTTGTTTAGTATTGTTACTACTTAAATAAAACCCAACCAAACTCAGTTTTGCTCCCGATCTATTTTTTAATACACACATTTGCATGTTTGTGTGTGTGTTGTTGTAAGGCGGTGTGTGACTGAGACTGCGCCTTTTCGTACGGTGCGCCTAATGATCGTGAAATTACGGTAAAAGAAATCAGGTGGAAAAAAAACACCTCAAACTGTTGATCCAGATGTTTTTCTGGAACATAAACTGGATCAAAAACTTAGTCTGATTCTCTGAAAAAACACAATACACACACACACACACACACACACACAAACACACACACACACACACACACACACACACACACACACACACAAACACACACACACACACACACACACACACACACACACACACACACACACACACACACACACACACACACAAAAACAGGTAATAGAGTGCAGAACTGGTTTGAGTCAGACCTCAGCGTCAGACCTGAACCCACGCCCATTTTCATGTCTTAGTTCAGAGTGTTTGTTCTTTTTCTGTCAGGAAGACGAGGACAGAGCAGCTGTCTGTCTGTCTGTCTGTCTGTCTGTGATGGAGGACACATCCAGACCTCCAGACTCCAGGACTGGACCAGAACCATCACACACACAGTAAGAGAAACACACATAAAACCTTTTATCTGGCTCTGTTTTCATGAAGTAAAGACTGTACCTGTTTAAACCGGTTTAAACCTGTTCAGGTTAGTCATGGGAATTACGGCTCTTTTTAGTGAGCCGGCTCTTTCGGTTCGGCTACCTGAACTTCAGGTATCTGGACTCTGAATTCTGCTGTATTTGGTATAAAAATCTTCTCTCAGAGAATTTCTCTCTGATTGATGTGAATTTGATTTGAACAACAGAAAGAAACCAGAGAGTCCTGAACACAACCGTCTGTCTGTGAAGAACAACTGGTCTGAAGCTGGACTTCCTCATACCTCCAGTGATGGACCTGGACCTCCCAGTTCACGGTAAGAACATTTGATCATATTAAAAGGAGAATGAAATGATCTTCTAGCTTGTTAGACACTGAGTCCTAGACATCCTAAAAGGTTCTTTATTAAACCTGTTCTAATTAAAGAACCAAACAAACGTTAGAGAACCATCAGAGAACTTCTCACTGCTTGATGTGATATGAAGGAGAACATGTTTGTGTTTACAGAGGTTTGGACATCAGACGGAGATCAGAGAGACCAGAACCAGACTGTATGTCTCTGAAGAGTGACTCGTCCAAAGAATGGGTACCAGACTTCAGAGATGTACCTCCATCCTCCAGGTGAGAGAAGAACCAGAGGTTTCAGGATGTTTGATCTCTTTAAAGTGGTTTATTTATTTCTCTTTTAATATAAAAACTCTCCAAACATTTAAAACCTGCAGCACACACACTGTTTCCCTCCAACCACTAGCTGCTGTCCCTTTAACTGAGCTTCAACTCTAAAGCAGTAAAACATAGAAACATTGATGATGTTTCTAACAGGAACCATGAGCTGGGTCTGGGTTCTGACCAGTAGATCCCTCTGCAGCAGTGTGTGTTCAGAGCTTCTTCATGGTTCCATCAGAGAACTTCTCACTGCTTGATGTGATATGAAGGACAACATGTTTGTGTTTACAGAGGTTTGGACATCAGACGGAGATCAGAGAGACCAGAACCAGACTGTGTGTCTCTGAAGAGTGACTGGTCCAAAGAAAAACAACCAGACTTCAGAGATGAACTTGGACCTCCAGAGTTTGGGTAATAAAACTTTATCAGGTTGTTAAAAGTTGAACAAGATGAGCTCAAGACAAACCTGTGATTATACGTCTTAAAAGAAGTAGATAATGTGTAATAAACCTGTTCTGACTGAAGAGAAGTAAACAATGATTAATGTGCTCATGTTTGTGTTTACAGAGGTTTAGACATCAGTCGGAGATCAGAGAGTCCAGAACCAGACTGTGTGTCTCTGAAGAGTGACTGCTCCAAAGGACTAAATCCAGACTTCAGAGATGGACCTGGACCTTCAGAGTCCCAGTAAGAGAAGATCCAGATGTTTCAGCTGATGTTTTTTTAATCTATAGAACTACTGCTTCTCCAACTCATAGAAAACATTTAATGTCAGAAAAAATTCTTTACATTAAATCAAACGTCTCTGAGAAATGAGGGCTGTGAGGTGGCACAGGGATTGGCACAGTGGCCTCACAGCAAGAAGGTCAGGGTTAAATCCCAGGTGGGGACGAGGCTTGCAACACTGGCCTCTCTGTGTGGAGTTTGCATGTTCTCCCCATGTATGTGTGTTTTTTTTATTCCAGTTTCCTCTCACCCTCCAAAAACATGCATGTTAGGATCATTGACCCTAGGAATGAGTGTGTGGATGGTTGTCTGTGTGTGTGGCCCTGCAACAGACTGGCAACCTGTTTGGTCCCCAGTCTGTAATCAGCCGGGGAGGGGTCCGGTACCCCCGTGTCCCCATCAGGGATAAGTGGTTCAGAAGACAAAATAAATCTCTGAACAAAAACACAAAATAATCCCAAACAGAAAAAGTTTGATATTTTTTTAGGTTAGGATTAATAATAATTTACACTAGCTCGTCCTCATTCTCTCTCCTGAACAACATGCATATGACCTGCTAAACAGCTGATGGGATTGATCTACACACAGATATTGGTTTATTTATTTCTAATCTATATTTTAGTGACGTGTGTGTGGAGTCTTTATGTAAATAAAGTTCCCTTTAGATAAATAAAGTTGATTTCATTTGTTTTTTAAACCATCAACATGATGAGAGACTTTCTGGTGTCCAGCTGCAGAGACATTCTTATCACCACCACATCCTTTTAGGACTGTTTTCTAAAAGCTGGGCAGACCTGTGGACTCTGAGAGTGAGTTCATGTGGACAGAAGATACTCTCAGTCATACACACACTGTACATGTTTGATCATGAACATCTTTTCAGAGCATGAGCAGCTTGAAGCTGCCGTTGCTTCGTGTGTAGATCTGCTGTTCCACAGCAGAGGGGTAGAACAAGTAGGTTAAAGACAAACAGATTTTAGTTCAGTTTGCTGGTTGGAATAAAGATGAAGCTCTCTGAGAAAACAGACACACATAGTCTGATCTTTATCTCTTTTTCCATACTCTCTTCTGTCGGCTCACAAAAATCATCCAGGAAAGAAAAAAAATTATCCAGGATCTTCAAACCTTCATCCTCCAAGTGAGAGAAGAACCAGATGTTTCAGGATGTTAGATGATGCTCTTTCAGAAAATCCTGTTAATGATGATACATTTCTTCTCAGGAGAGAGAGGAGTGTCTCTGAGGAGGAGGAGAGGAAGGAGGACGAGGAGGAGCTGTCCAAAGCAGGTCAGATTTTTCTGTTCAATGTCTCATTTATGATTCAGACTCACATCCAAATCCAAGCGTTCACTGACTTCTACACAACCCGAGTTATTTCTAAAGATGTCTTAAGATGTGGGAGTACAATTTTAGAGAAACTCTAAGTAAAGTCAGAAGAGCCACATGGTAAGACGTGGGGGGAAGAGGAGACTTGTGGACAGAAGCTGAAGTGAACTGAAGACAGTGAAATGAAGCATTTGAAGGAATAAAAAAAAAAATAATAATAATCCATCATAAAGCTGGAAGTGACTAGGACCGCCTCCAGTGACTGACATGGATTCCTGATGCACAGGGTCACTCCTTCACAATCACATCTTTCTTGTTGTTTCAGCATCAGATTGGTGTGTTATCTCAAAGTTTTCATGCTGACCTCCTCCTAATCTTTTTTTCTTGTGGTTGAACCCTGTCCTATCAGTGGGACAGAGCAGCATGCATGCTGCTTACTGAGGGGGACCTGGTGGTCTTTCTTCTAGTCTAAAGTCCTGATCATCACATGGTAGAAAGAGCAGGATGAAGCTGGAATAGAAGCAGAGCTTCTTGTTGCTGTAGTCCGTGTGTCAGTTCTCCTGCTTTCTGTCTCAGCATTATTTCTGTTTTGTCCAGTTTAAAACAAAGTGAAGCTGAGCTGTTCAGCTGTGTTTAACTGGATTCAGGATGAAGGAGCTGCTGCAGGTCTCAGATGATCCAGTTCATCACTGACAGAAAAACAACATGATGGTGAAAAACAAAGAATAGCTGAGCTCAGATCAACAACATCTATTGATGCTGATTGAAGTGTGTGTGTGTGTGTGTGTGTGTGTGTGTGTGTGTGTGTGTGTGTGTGTGTGTGTGTGTGTGTTCAGCTCTCAGGACTGAATCTCTGAGCTCTGACTTCAGTTTTTGTCAGTTTTTCTGCCGTCAGTCTGAAGAAAAGAAAAGAAAGAATCCAATCTGATTTGTTTTCTCTCTTTCTTCCTGCAGATGTTGCTCTGCAGGAGCTTTTAGATGAAAATAAGATCAGTCTGAGGAGGAGATGTGAACGTGTGACTGAAGGAAGTGATGAAACAGGAAGTGGAACCCTCCTCAGCAGCATCTACACTGAGCTCTTCATCACAGAGGGATGGAGTGAAGAGGTTACTAGGCAACATGAGGTGGTGCAGCTGGAGAAACCCTCCAAGATCAACCCCCTCCATGAAGCTCCAATCAGGTGCCAGGACATCTTTAAAGCCTCACCTAAGCAACCAATCAGAGTGGTTCTGACCAACGGCGTGGCAGGTGTTGGAAAAACCTTCTCAGTGCTGAAGTTCACTCTGGACTGGGCAGAGGGCTTGGAGAACCAAGATGTCCATGTGGTGGTTCTGCTTCCCTTCAGGGAGCTGAACCTGATCAGAGATGATGAGTACAGTCTTCTCCAGCTGCTCCATGTCTTCCATCCAACATTCCAGAAGATCCCAGCAGAGCAGCTGGCTGTCTGGAAACTTCTCTTCATCTTGGATGGTCTGGATGAAAGCAGACTTTCCCTGGACTTCAGCAACACTCGTTCTGTTTCTGATGTCACACACAAGTCTTCAGTCAACGTGCTGCTGACAAACCTGATCCGCGGGAACCTGCTACCCTCGGCTCTCATCTGGATCACTTCCAGACCTGCAGCGGCCCATCTGATCCCTCCTGCATGTGTCCACAGGGCGACAGAGGTACGAGGCTTCACTGATGAGCAGAAGGAGGAGTACTTCAGGAGGAGGTTCAGGGATGAAGAGACGTCCAGAACAATCATCTCCCACATGAAGACATCCAGGAGCCTCCACATCATGTGTGCAATCCCAGTCTTCTGCTGGATCACTGCTACAGTTCTGGAGGACATGTTGACCAGAGAGCAGAGAGGAGAGCTGCCCAAGTCCATGACGGACATGTTCTCACACTTCCTGATGGTCCAGACAAAGAGGAAGAAGAACAAGTACCCTCAGGGACTCCAGACGGACAGGGAAGTTCTTCTGAAGCTGGGGAGGCTGGCGTTTGAACATCTGGAGAAAGGAAACATCATGTTCTACCAAGAAGACCTGCAGCAGTGTGGTCTTGATGTCCCAGAGGCCTCGCTGTTCTCAGGAGTTTGTACGCAGCTCTTCAGAAGAGACTGTGTGATCTTCCAGAAACCAGTTTACAGCTTCATTCATCTGAGTGTTCAGGAGTTTCTGGCTGCCGTCTACATGAAGCACTGTGTCATCAACCAGGAGGCGGAGGTGATGAAGAAGTTCCTGGGTGGATTCTACAGGTCCTCATCTCTAGAAGACTTCTTAGAAGGAGCCATGAGAGTTTCCTTTGAAAGTAAAACCGGTCACCTGGACCTGTTTGTCCGCTTCCTTCATGGCCTCTCTCTGCCATCCAACCAGAGACTCTTAGCAGACCTGTTGGGTCAGACAGAGAACCCTCCAGAAACCATCCAGAGAATCATCACAAACCTCAAACAGATGAACACTGGTGGAGTTTCTCCTGACAGAAGCATCAACGTGTTCCACTGTCTGATGGAGATGAACGACCTCTCAGTTTATCAGGAGATCCAAAACTTCCTGAAGTCAGAGAACAGATCAAAGAAGGAACTCTCTGATTTCCAATGTTCAGCTCTGGCCTACATGCTGCAGATGTCAGAGGAGGTTCTGGATGAGGTGGATCTGGACCAGTACAGGACATCACCACAGGGAAAACACAGACTGGTTCCTGCTGTGAGGAACTGCAGAAAGTTTCGGTGAGTCGATGAGTTTATAAATTTATCAGTCAGTGTCGATCAGGATGTTTTTTATATTCATCAGACATTTTCTTGGAGACCAAGAGGTAGACCCCAGACCCGCTGGAGAGACTATGTCTCACAGCTGGCCGGGGAACGACTCAGGATCCTTCTGGGTGAGCTGGAGGATGCAGCCGGGGTGAGAGAAGCCTGGCCTTCCCGTCTGAGCCTGTTGCCCCCCCTGACCCGGCCCCGAATAAGTTGACGATGTCGGAACAGATCGAATCGGAACAAATTTTAAAATATTAAAAATAATCTGAGCCTCATTTTCTAAGAATTTTTCAGATCTTTGTTTAAGTGAGTTTTTCTACTCATCACTACGATGTCGTGAACGAAACACAAACTTGGAATTGATCAAAATCACAGGAACTCTCTTCACGAAACGTGAGCTTCATAAAGCATACTTGTGATGAATCTCAGGTGTAAACAAACTCAGAATTCATCCTGCTCCAACCACACCTCTAGAACTCCAAACATGGATCATGTAAATGATGGGATGTTTTCACTTTTTAACAAGTTTTAATTCATTTTTATTTGTAGAGCTGTTTTATGACAGAAACCAGAAAAAAAACCTTTCAGATTAAAATACTTTAAAGAATGGAAATGAAATGTTTTTTTTGTCCAAACTGTTGGAAGTAAAGTAACTCAGGATGTGGAGGCAGAGCTAGACTAAAACCAGGTAACAGGACAGAGAGGGAGACAAAAAGTGGTGAGCTGAGCAGGAAGGTCAGAGTCATAAATATATTTATGAACCAAGTAGATTATTAAAGATAAACAAACAATCTGATGAAAAGCGCAGCAGGAGAGGTCATGACCTGATGAGCTGCAGGTGGAAAAACAGGACACACCCCTCCAAGTTTTTCCTGCACTCTATCTGTGAGCTTCTCTAGGTGATGTACATGTGGGGTGATGCTGTGTGCTCACTCTGATTTCACAGTGTGTTTGTATCACAGATAAAAAGTGATACACCAACATTTTGTGTACCTGATCAGTAACTGCTCTGCACCTTCTGTTCAGACTGGTTTTTTACTTCCCAGTGAGACTGACCACTGGTTTTCCAGGAGGGTGGTAGGACATTAAAAAAGAGAGATTTCTAAACCCACTGGAGGATCAGATCTGATGCTACAAAAAATCATCTGATCCATCAGAAAGTCTAAGAAACAGAAAAAAAAACCACCAATAAGACTCCAGTCTGAACAAATGGACACTTTAATTTAGATTTTATTCTATTGAACATTGTTTTTATTTTTGGAAACTTTGAAATATATTTAATTAAATTTATATTTCAATAAAAAATGTTCAATAGAATCATTTAAATCTGTTTGAATTCTTTTTCTTGATTAGACTGTTGTGTGTGTCTTTTATTCTGGTTGGAGTTGTTCTTCTTTTTTCTGGTAGAGTCACCTCAGACAATCTTCTTCTGAATCTTGATTGAATTAAATCTCACTCTGTAGGTTTAAATGTTCCAGAAATCCTTCAACATTCTGTCTTTCTGATGGAGATCCATCTTTGTTATTTTCTCATTACAGAGGAGGTGTTCTAAACGTCTCAGCTGCTCAATGTAAAGTTATTACCTCAGCTCTAAAGTCCAACCCCTCCCATCTGAGAGAGTTGGAGCAGTATCACATCCAGTCAGGAGGTGTGAAGATTCTGTGTGATGGACTACAGAGTCCAAACTGTCAGCTGGAGATCCTGAGGTTAGTTCCCTCCAGATGTTTCAGATTTTCTCTTCCTGTTTTAATTGATTGAGATAAAATTTTCACCACATTTTATTTGTTTTTTAAGATTTAAATTTAAAACCTTTTTGTCATGTTTCAGTAAAATATGTAAATAATTCTCACATAAAAATCATTCATTGATCTTCTGAGCCAGTCATTCCTCAGATAGGGTAACCCCCCCGCCTCAGGTCAAGTTCTTGTAACTAGGGTCATCTTGAAGACAACAGAGCTGTAAACTGTCCTCTGAAGTCTTTGAGAGAAGAACTGTGGGAAACTATCAGATAATGTTGGGTGAAGCAGGAGGGACAGAAGAGGGAGTGTGTTGCTGTGTTTTTCTGAAGGTCTTGAACTCACTTTAGATTGGTGTGTGTAGTGTGAACAACAAGGATGGAGGGATTTGTAGTTCTAAGAAAGCCTCATTTTACTCTAGGGCAGGCATGGGCAAACTACGGCCCGCGGACCAGAGACGGCCTGTGAAACGGTTTAATCCGGCCCGCTGAACTTGAAAAGATTAAAATAAATAAACCTTGTTAATGTTTTATCTCCCTGCATTTTAATTTTTCCTCACTGGCTATATCGTCTTTGTTTGAGGTGAAGTGTAGGGGGATTACTACGTTTGAGCTTCACCGTTCAACCAAATCTTACAAGAGAAGTTCAGCTCTCTGAAACTAAATGATTTCCATGCTTCACTCAATGAAGCTGCGTTTCCAAATCTCCAGCAGAAAGCGCATATGATGTTTTCTTTGTTTGGCTCGACCGCCGTGTGTGAACAGACCTTCAGCATCATGAGAATCAATAAAGCCAACCAAAGATCCACAGACCTACACCTCAGATCCATTCTGAGAATCACCACAAAAAACTAACTCCAGACTTTAATGTGCTTTGTTGTGATGTTTTTCTTTATTTTCTGTTTTCTGTATTTTTCCATCTGCTCCTCGTCCGGCCCGTTGGTCAAATGTTGGAGCTCAATGTGGCCCGCGGGTCAAAAAGTTTGCCCACCCCTGGTCTAGGGTCAGACTTTGTGGAAACAGAAAGGGTTAGAGATTCTCACTGCAGCTAAATAAAGATGTCTAATTACTGATCACCACGTTTGATCAATCCATTTCTCACACACACTCGTTCCTTGGGGCTGTGGCTCATTGGCCAATCAGCACATCATCCATGTCTTTAGAGGAAACCCACACATACACAGGAAGAACATGCAAACTACACACAGAAAGACCAGTGATTCCAGCCTCACCAGGGACTTGAACCCCTCACCTTCTAGCTGTGAGTCCACCGTGCTAACCACTGTCCCACCATGCAGCCTGTGTAAACTATGACAGTAATTAATGAATCATAATGAAGTCATTATTTAGACCCCCATATAAAGATCCAGTCTAGTCTTCAAGTCACTCAGTCTGGTTTCCATCAGAGTGAACATGGAGCACCCCACTGTTTACCCCCAACTTCTACTTGGAGAACTTTCTGAGAACAAGATTAAAACCATGTTAAAGTTCTCCTTTTTTACCAGAATCTCTTTAAACAGGGTCTGTCCTGTATGCAGGGGTTCTACTCTTCAATATGTTACCCCAGAAATCCAGCAAACCATTCCTGTTAACCTGCATCCTGTTGGTTTATCTTCTCTCTTCATGCAGGGTGAAGTACTGCAGCCTGTCAAAGACCGACTGTGAGTCTCTGGGCTCAGTACTGAAGTCCAACACATCCCATCTGAGAGAGTTGGAGCTGTATCACATCCAGCCAGGAGGTGTGAAGATTCTGTGTGATGGACTACAGAGTCCAAACTGTCAGCTGGAGACCCTGAGGTCAGTTCCCTCCAGATGTTTCAGATTTTCTCTTCCTGTTTTAATTGATTGAGATCAAATTTTCACCACATTTTATTTGTTTTTTAAGATTTAAATTTAAAACCCTTTTGTCATGTTTTCAGTAAAATATGTAAATAATTCTCACATAAAAATCATTGATTGATCTTCTGAGCCAGTCATTCCTCAGATAGGGTAGCCCCCCCGCCCCCCTCCTCAGGTCAAGTTCTTGTAACTAGGGTCATCTTGAAGACAACAGAGCTGTAAACTGTCCTCTGAAGTCTTTGAGAGAAGAACTGTGGGAAACTATCAGATAATGTTGGGTGAAGCAGGAGGGACAGAAGAGGGAGTGTGTTGCTGTGTTTTTCTGAAGGTCTTGAACTCACTTTAGATTGGTGTGTGTAGTGTGAACAACAAGGATGGAGGGATTTGTAGTTCTAAGAAAGCCTCATTTTACTCTAGGGCAGGCATGGGCAAACTACGGCCCGCGGGCCAGAGACGGCATGCAAAACGGTTTAATCTGGCCCGCTGAACTTGAAAAAATTAAAATAAATAAACTTTGTTAATGTTTTATCTCCCTGCATTTTAATTTTTCCTCACTGGCTATATTGTCTTTGTTTGAGGTGAAGTGTAGGGGGATTACTACGTTTGAGCTTCACCGTTCAACCAAATCTTACAAGAGAAGTTCAGCTCTCTGAAACTAAATGATTTCCATGCTTCACTCAATGAAGCTGCGTTTCCAAATCTCCAGTGGAAAGAGCAGATGATGTTTTCTTTGTTTGGCTCGACCGCCGTGTGTGAACAGACCTTCAGCATCATGAGAATCAATAAAGCCAACCAAAGATCCACAGACCTACACCTCAGATCCATTCTGAGAATCACCACAAAAAACTAACTCCAGACTTTAATGTGCTGGAGACCAACATCACTGCTCCCATTAAAATGTGTGTGTCTCTGTGATGTGCACGTTGTCGAGATAAACAGTGCACGCAGATAAAAAATAACGTGCTCCACAGACTGATTTGCTGCAACTGTCAGAGACTTTGTTGTGATGTTTTTCTTTATTTTCTGTTTTCTGTATTTCTCCATCTGCTCCTCGTCCGGCCCGTTGGTCAAATGTTGGAGCTCAATGTGGCCCGCGGGTCAAAAAGTTTGCCCACCCCTGGTCTAGGGTCAGACTTTGTGGAAACAGAAAGGGTTAGAGATTCTCACTGCAGCTAAATAAAGATGTCTAATTACTGATCACCACGTTTGATCAATCCATTTCTCACACACACTCGTTCCTTGGGGCTGTGGCTCATTGGCCAATCAGCACATCATCCATGTCTTTAGAGGAAACCCACACATACACAGGAAGAACATGCAAACTACACACAGAAAGACCAGTGATTCCAGCCTCACCAGGGACTTGAACCCCTGACCTTCTAGCTGTGAGTCCACCGTGCTAACCACTGTCCCACCATGCAGCCTGTGTAAACTATGACAGTAATTAATGAATCATAATGAAGTCATTATTTAGACCCCCATATAAAGATCCAGTCTAGTCTTCAAGTCACTCAGTCTGGTTTCCATCAGAGTGAACATGGAGCACCCCACTGTTTACCCTCAACTTCTACTTGGAGAACTTTCTGAGAACAAGATTAAAACCATGTTAAAGTTCTCCTTTTTTACCAGAATCTCTTTAAACAGGGTCTGTCCTGTATGCAGGGGTTCTACTCTTCAATATGTTACCCCAGAAATCCAGCAAACCATTCCTGTTAACCTGCATCCTGTTGGTTTATCTTCTCTCTTCATGCAGGGTGAAGGACTGCAGCCTGTCAAAGACCGACTGTGAGTCTCTGGGCTCAGTACTGAAGTCTGAGTCCTCACGTCTGAGAGAGTGGAAGCTGGACTGGATCGATGTAGAAGAGTCAGGAGGTGTGAAGAGTCTGTGTGATGGACTACAGATTCAAAACTGTCAGCTGGAGACCCTGAGGTCAGTTTTATTTCTCACCATGTTTTTTTTAGTGAGAAAATTTCTGTGAACATGAGAACGTAAAAAGTTGTGGGTGGACTTTTCTTAAATTTTCAGGATGTATCCACAGTGGGAAGATGAAGATGGGATTAAATTTTGGAGGTGATCTGGGTCACCGGTTGGGTCCAGGTTCTGTTTAAACTCTTTAAGAAACAGAAGAGAAAACATGATTTAATTCTTAAGATTTAATTAAAGAAACAAGTTTCTTGTTCAAATGATTTCTTTAATGTTCAAACTCAGATGCTGAACAGTAACGAGTTCAATCTAAAAATCCAATCATCTAAATCTGATTAGTCAGTAATGTGTTGATGTGTAAAAGACCAGTCCTTCCAGCTGGAAGTTAAAACCAGCTTCAGCTGGTTCACAGTCTGATGGCTGTGACCAAGAATCAATTCTTTCTAATTTCAGAGAGTGTTAAAAGTGAGTGTTTGGGTGTGGACAGAGTCTTTAGTGATGGAGGTAGTTCTCCTGTGGACTCTGTGATGCTCTGCAGAGAGGTTTGGAGAGTCTTGGTGGTCTTTGCTGGGGTCTCAACCACCTCTGCAGGTCTTCATAGCACACAGTGAAGCAGCTGCTCACCATGAACTCTGATGCAGCTTTAGAAATGCTGAGGATTTTAGGAGACATGTCCTCAGGAAATCCAGTCACTGCTGAACCTGAACATGTGTGGTGTTCAGTGTCCAGGTGAGCTGATGTGGACCCTCCAGGATTTAAAGACCCCATCTCATCTCATTTCTCTGCTCCATGTAGTTTGTATCCTTCACAAGATTCTCAAGTCATTGTTGAATCTTTAACATTTTCTATCTTTTATCAATAAATTAGCTGAGCATCCCATAATGAATCTTTAAGAGTGAGTAAAGTGGTTGCTAGGTAACAGTGGATGGAAGGAAGGTGTGTGAGCAGCTTTCCATCAGGTGAGAAATGTGTGAAGTCAGTGGGACTGTTTTAACCTGCATCCTGTTGCTTCTTCTTCTCTCTTCATGCAGGTTGATGGACTTCAGGATGTCAGAGACTGACTGGGATTCTCTGGTCTCAGTTCTGAAGTCTGACTCCTCACGTCTGAGAGAGTTGGTGCTGTATCACATCGAGTCAGGAGGTTTGAAGATTCTGTGTGATGGACTACAGAGTCCAAACTGTCATCTGGAGATCCTGACGTCAGTTTACTGGAGTTTTTTTTTTTTTCTCTTTCTTTTTATTTAATGAGATAAAATTCTCTCCATGTTTTATTTATTTATTAAGAATCACATTTAAAACTTTGTGTCACATGGTCCAGTAAAATGATTTCTTTATGTCCAACTTGATGCTGAAAATAAACGACTTCAATAAGATCAGAAAAATGTCCAGATGTTTCCAGATGCTGATCCTCCATCTTGTCTCTGTACTGGGTTTTAGCTGCTCTTCTCCTCCAGTCTGTACTGGTCTGCTTTCAGCTCAGTCTGGTTTCCATCAGAGTGAACGTGCAGCACCCTCACTGTTTTACCCAGAACTTCTACTTAGAGAACTTCCTGAACAAGATCAATACCATGTCAAAGTTGTGCTGGTTTTTACCAGAAATGTCTTTTTTTCTTCTGTGTTTTAGTTTAAATCAAATGAAAAGACTTTGATTTTCAGACAGAAATAAATCTCTAATCACTGCCTGATGCTTCTACATGTTGAGCATTACTGGGACTGTTTTAACCTGCATCCTGTTGCTTCTTCTTCTCTCTTCATGCAGGTTGTGGTACTGCAGCTTGTCAAAGACAGACTGTGATTCTCTGGTCTCAGCACTGAAGTCCATCACATCCCATCTCACTAAACTGGACCTGAGAGAAAACTCTCTTCAGGAATCTGATGTGAAGGATCTTCTTGATCTTGTGAAGGATCCAGAGAACAAACTGCAGACTGTGAGGTGAGTAGAGACTTGGAGGTCCATGCTGCTCTCAGCTGCTTAGAATGTACTGTTTCCTGTAAAGCTGCAGCTTTCCTAAGTGAAGCTGTGAGAGGAGAATGATGTCGGCCTCCAGGATTGGACAGAAACGTCCAATCAGAGGCTTGTTGTGTAGGATTGATCCAACATGTCATTTGATCAGGAAACAGCTGATCAGCATCCAGAGCAGAAGCTCTGCTGAAGTCCAGTCATCTCATGGTTCATTAGTTCCATCTTCTATCTCATCACTCCTTTATTTTTATTCACACAGATGGAGGAGGGATGACTGATCATGACGGTGCTGATGTGAGGATCTTGGTTCTGATGATCCACAGAGTCTGAAGCTTGATCTGTTTTATTAAAGCAGATCTTTTTATTTTTTATTAAATTCATAAAGTGTGTTTGTGTTTAAAAAAAAACTTTCTTTGTTTTTCAAACTGTTTAAAGAAGTCATTCTATTCATTACTGTAATTATTTAACATGTCCACAAGGTGGCGGTAGCTGTTTTCTCATTACTCCCATCTTGTGGTGTCTTCTGGAATTACACCTACATGCAGCTTTCATGATGTTTAAATAAATCTTTTTTTTTCACATTCTTTCAATAAAAGTTAGTTATTTCACTGAAAAAAAACACCAGAATTTTTAAATTATAAAATCAGGAGATCAATAATCTTACTTCAGGACTTTTCACAGTAAATTTAATCTCTCTCTAATCATTTAATAATATAATAATCCTCTTTTTTTGTTGCTTTATTTTAATCATCTTTCATTAAATAAAAATCAAACATTATTTAATTAAAACCTTCATTCTGTTTGTTTTGATTCATTTTCATACAGTTTTTGTTTTGAGTTGCAGGTGATTTAAATGCATTTTTAAGGTTGTCCACTAGATGGTAGTGATGTTTCATCATCATAAACTTTATTGCAGACTCAAGGTCCAATAGAAAAACACAACCAACCAAAAACAACAAAACAAGAAGAAAAGAAATACATATAACAGATTCCTCTTCATATTGTACACCTCAGACTTCCAGCACAACTCGGAGTCATGCAGTTTACAGAAATTCTCTGATGACTCTGCAGTTGTAGGGTGTATAAGTGGTGGGCAGGAGGAGGAGTACAGGAGGGTGGTGGACGGATTTGTGGAGTGGGCGGGAGAGAATCACCTACTGCTCAATGTAGACAAGACCAGGGAGATGGTGATTGACTTCCGGAAGAGGAGGAATGAATGCCTTGCGGCCCCTCTACATTCTGGGTAGAGATGTGGAGGTGGTGGAGGAGTACAAATACCTGGGAGTGACCATCGACAGCAGAGTGAGCCGGAGGAGCAACAGTACTGCTGTGTACAAGAAGACCTGCAGCCGACTTTACTTCCTAAGGAAGCTGAGGTCCTTCAATGTGTGCAGCAAGATGCTGGAGACCTTCTATCAGTCTGTGGTGGCCAGCTCCTTGTTCTTCTCTGTGGTCTGCTGGGGGAGCAGCATCGCAGCCAGTGACACCAACAGACTGAATAAACTGATAAGAAAGGCTGGCTCTGTCATTGGCTGCCAACAGGACACATTTGAAGCAGTGGTGGAGAGGAGGTCACTGAATAAACTTTTATCCATCATGGACAATCATGACCATCCTCTCTACCATCATTGATAACCCTGACCATCCTCTCTACCATCATGGATACCTGACCATCCTCTCTATCATCATGGATAACCCTGACCATCCTCTCTACCGTCATAGATAACCCTGACCATCCTCTCTACCATCATAGATAACCCTGACCATCCTCTCTACCATCATGGATAACCCTGACCATCCTCTCTACCGTCATAGATAACCCTGACCATCCTCTCTATCATCATAGATAACCCTGACCATCCTCTCTACCATCATAGATAACCCTGACCATCCTCTCTACCATCATGGATAACCCTGACCATCCTCTCTACAATCATAGATAACCCTGACCATCCTCTCTATCATCATAGATAACCCTGACCATCCTCTCTACCATCATGGATAACCCTGACCATCCTCTCTACCATCATGGATAACCCTGACCATCCTCTCTACCATCATAGATAACCCTGACCATCCTCTCTACCATCATGGATAACCCTGACCATCCTCTCTACCATCATGGATAACCCTGACCATCCTCTCTACCATCATGGATAACCCTGACCATCCTCTCTACCATCATGGATAACCCTGACCATCCTCTCTACCATCATGGATAACCCTGACCATCCTCTCTACCATCATGGATAACCCTGACTATCCTCTCTACCATCATGGACAATCATGACCATCCTCTCTACCATCGTGGACAATCATGACCATCCTCTCTACCCACTTCTGGACAAGCAGCGGAGCTTCTTCTCCAAGAGGCTCAGACAGCTCCGCTCAAAAACTGCCCGGTACTTTTATTCCCAACACAATAACACTTTATAATAACTCACAGAATAGCAAATAACTGGTTCATGCTCATGTAATTCACCACTGTTTGTCACTTCATGCTTCTTGTGTTACTTTTTTTTTTTTTTACCTCCTTATGCACTTACAGCCTGTATTGACCTCAATGTTTTGTCACATTATTCCCTCTATTTTATTATTTTAATATTTTATAATTTTTTATTTATCTTCTTGTATAAATACTGTCTATTTCTTTCTTGTTGCTGCTGTAAAGCACAAATTACCCAAGTGTGGGATCAATAAAGTAAATCTATCTATCTATCTATCTATCTATCTATCTATCTATCTATCTATCTATCTATCTATCTATCTATCTATAGATAGGGTGAGGGGGCATCGAGGTGTTTACACTGCAGAACTCAAAGTTAAACTTAAACTTAGTTAAACAAAATTAACTTTTTTTGGAAAGCAGGAAATGTGCTACTCGCAATGGCAGCACGTCGGTGTAGCTCCATATTTGTGTTTGTTTTGTTTTTTGTTTGTTTTTATTTGAGACGATCTCCTCCATCAGTGAGGAATTTGGAGTCTTCATGGACGTGTGGAGCTGTGCTCCTTCATGTGGAGTCTTCATGGACGTGTGGAGCTGAGCTCCTTCATGTGGAGTCTTCATGGATGTGTGGAGCTGAGCTCCTTCATGTGGAGTCTTCATGGACGTGTGGAGCTGAGCTCCTTCATGTGGAGTCTTCATGGACGTGTGGAGCTGAGCTCCTTCATGTGGAGTCTTCATGGACGTGTGGAGCTGAGCTCCTTCATGTGGAGTCTTCATGGACGTGTGGAGATGTTCAGAAGGAATGAAGACAGGATCTTCTCAGTGACATCATCAGTGATTCCTGTCTGAACATACCCGGCTTCACTATGGAACTAAAGATGGTGGACTGCTGGTGTTGTTCCACCACAGTGAAGCATCAACATGTGGAGCTTTTAGAGACAGTTTAAAATCTTATTAGGATTCACTGGAGCTGGAAAACATTGTTACCATGGTGACCCACATTCTGCCCTATACAGAGCCCACTGTCATCTATTCCACCAAGCTGCTGTTCCAGCTCCACACCACCCAACTCGACACCCCCTAGCAGCTCTCTCTTGAACTGCTTCGAGAATATTTTCAACCAAAAGAAAAAAAAAGTCCACATCAGTTCATTAAAGCTGATTTATTGTAATTTACAGTCATTTTCAATTAAATTCAATAAAGCAAACAAAGAAAAAAAAACAGATTTCTGAAAAAACAAAATGAGTCTGTTTTTATTTCACAAGTTAAAACATTGATATGATCATATTTAAAGAAATATAAAAGATTAGAAAAGTTAAGATGAAAAAAAGCAAAGCTAAAGAAGTAAATAGATATTTTTTTTATTTGTTACTAAGAATGATTTTGATTAAACATGGTTTTAGTTTATGTCAGGAGAGTAGTCTGTTCCCCCTGTTTCCCTTCTGTGTTCTGTTTCCCCCCTCCTTCTTGTCCCTGGTTGTGTGTGTGTATGTAATCGTAATTTATTTTGTAATGATGACTATATACATTAAAAAAACAAATCCTCACACTCAAATAATACAGGTGACCAAGAACAGGCTGAAGCAAAAAAAAAATGCTTGTGTGCCCAAAAAAACATAGTTTTTACAACATAGGGGTTACCTTGAAATAAATTTACAGAAAAGATGGAAAAAAAAAGACACAAAGTTTAGTAATTTTCAAAAATAAATTGTGACACTTTCTTTTAATTTCCCATGAGTGGGATCAATAAAGTATATTCTGATTAGATTTAAATATTTGAAACACATTCTTTTATGTCTTTAGTCATGATATTATTCCATAAATAATGAGGTCCAACATGAGGTATTTTTGTATATTTACTGGTAAAAGATTGAACTTTAAAGATTAATTGAAGTTTTTTAAAATGATGTAAATCTTCGTATTTCATCAATCTTCAGTCAGTCAGTCATCTTCTTATCCGTCTGTCCCTTTTGGGGTTGCGGTGGGTGCCGGAGCCCATCCCGGCCAATTTAAGGCGAAGGGCAGAGTACACCCCAAACAGGTCGCCAGTCTGTCACGGGGCCACACACACACTCATTCCTAGGGGCAATTTGGCACCAATCAATCAACCTAGCATGCATGTCTTTAGAGGGTGAGAGGAAACCCACACAAACACGAAGTGAACATGCAAACTCCACACAGAAAGGACAGTGTTCCAAGCCTCGTCCCCACCCAGGACTTGAACCCACGGCCTTCTTGCAGTGAGGCCACTGTGCTACCCACTGTGCCACCGTGCTGCCTTCATCAATCTTGATTTAATAAATAAAGAATGTGTGTGTTCAAAATACCTAACTTTGTTTATTAATCTTATTGCACGTTTCTTCAATAAAAAGATCTCATTAATTAAAGTTTTATATGTTTATAAGTGTGTGTGTGTGTGTGTTTGTGTAGAGTTGGGCAGAACCAGTGGGGAGCTGCAACAAGTCACACCTGAAACTCATCTACTCATCTGCTGGAGCATAAATGGATCAGTTTTTCACTTCAGTAGTTGGTTGATTGGGAGGGATATGGTCCTGCAGAACGGTCGTGGGTCCACGCTCTCGCATTTGGGATGCTTCCCCGGTGAGGGACTTTCACCGGTCTCGTCCTGGCTGGCCTGATGGGCGGCGGGTGGCGCCCGTTACGGGGGAAGTACTGTCAGGGGAGTAGTCTGTTCCCCCTGTTTCCCCTCTTTGTCCTGTTTCCCCCCTCCCTCTTGCCTGTGTGAGCTCCCCAGCGGGGAGCTGCAACAAGTCACACCTGAAACTAATCTACCCATCTGCTGAAGCATAAATGGATCAGTTTTTCACACACTCTTCGCCAGATCATTTGTTTACCTGGCTTGACCTGCTATCCAGTTTTTGGCTCCAGCTCCTACGTCAGTACCTGCCTAGTTTATCTGTTTTTGTCTTCTTTATTTGGACTTTTTAATCAATCTAATAAATCTGCTTTTGATTTCTTCATCTGTTGTGTCAAGGGTATATTTTTGGCGTTAGCTCCACATTAAGACAGTTTATTGCTTTTGTTTGTGAAGCAAAGTCACCAAATCCTGAGATGTGTTCTGATTTACAGGGTTATGAACAGTAGCTTCGTAGCCAGATCTGATTCATTGCAGGACCCTAAGGCCCCGCCCACTCATAGCCGGGTATTTTTGAAAACGCATATATTTTCGCTGGAGAGACTATGTCTCACAGCTGGCCGGGGAACGACTTGGGATCCTTCTGGGTGAGATGGAGGATGCAGCCGGGGTGAGAGAAGCCTGGGCTTCCCGCTTGAGGCTGTTGCCCCCGCGACCCGACCCCGGAACAAGCGGAAGATGACGGAACAGAACGGAAGCATATATTTTTATCCGTGTTGCCGTTCACACAAAAACTGAGTTTTTTTTCACTCAAAACCGGCGTTTTTGAAAACTCCGGCCAAAGTGGAGATTTTGGAAAACTCAGTTTTTGTGTTTGCGTGTGGACGTACGAAAACGGAGATTTGCGTTTTTATGCGTCACTACCTGCGACAAGTAATGCACATACGTCATTCGTGTGCGTCCTTGTTTACAGAAGCAGACTGAGGGAAGCATGGATCCACTGACCGTGTTGCAGACCCTCCTTTCTTGTCTTTTTGTCTGCTCTCAACTGCTCTTGCTTCTTGTCGAGGAGCAAAGGAGGAGAAATGCGTTACAATCGGCGATTATTAATCATAGCAGCTTTCCCAGCTCAGAGCTTACGTTTAGATATATACCGCCTACTGGTCTGGCATGCTGTGGATGCAGATATTTTGAAAGTGGTTACATGTGGAGCATTCCAAGACGGAGGACAGCGGGTATACGTTTTCAAAAATACCCGGCTACGTGTGGACATGGTCTAAGTGTGAGTTCCTACGTGCGGTGTGCTCCGAGCACTTGTTTATTTAGGAGGATGGTGGTTTCCCATGACAACAAAAACAAATAATAAATCAATGAATGAACTTCACTAATCAGATAAAAATCAAAACGGTTTAAAATGGATTGATTATGTTAAAAGATAAACAAAAGTTTAAACCGACCAAATCATGGCGTCGTTCTCACAAATGAATTTGTTCTTGAAGTATTCGATCTCAGACTCCCAGCTGCTTGTAGCGTTTCCTCCAGGTATCATCAGTCCGTACAGCTTCTCATCTAAGTCTCTCCAAAACCTGAAAAAACAAACAGTAAAATTCGGTAAAACCATTTTATTAGTCTTTCATTCGTTCTTAAGTTCATTAGTGTTTCTCATAAAAAGGCTTCAAAGTGTTTTAAGCTTCTAATACTAGTGTTTTCTTACTGCAGTGTGTCCTCGTGTCCATCGATCCACATCCACTTGGTGCCAGTTTTCTGCAGACCCATCCAGTACCCATGATAGATGTCATAGTAATACTCGACATTCTGGCTGATAAATTCCTGTAAAAATTAAACCAGTTAAATAGATTCTTTTATCCATGTTTTTTGGTATAAATTGATGTTTATTTTAATTAAAACTCACCTGTTCCTTCAGATCATCAATAACAACCAGGTCGGCTTGTTTATTCTGACAATACTGACGGCTTTCGTTCCAGGTCATCCAGGAGCACTTTCATTGTAAAAAAGGTAGCACTTCTTCTGGTAGTAAATCCAATCTTACGGCACAGCTCACATGCTGTGTTCATGAATTAAAAAACAGACAGAAGGAGTTTTATTACCGTATTTTCCGCCCTATAAGGCACACTGCATTATAAGGCGCTACAGTAAAGGCTGTTCCACTTTGTCCTCTAACTGTGGCCATCTCGCTTTGTTCCTCAAAAACTCTGTTTTATCTTGTTTACTTGGCGCAGTGCATCCTCTTGTTTCCTCCACTTCGTCATCATTGATTCAATTGATGTTAAACTCTCTCGCTGCGGCCAGAGGTAAGATCTTAAGCCCGAGCCAAAATTCGGGTTGGGCCTAAAAAATGTCAATCATTACGTCGGGTCGGGTTTCTCTCTCGCTGACTTTTTTTAAAAATAAATATATGTTTATAAAATGTAAACTAAAACAAGGTAATGTGTACTAAACTAAGGAATACTTGTTATAAAAATAAAACAAAAGAAGTAATGTTTTACTACTAAACAGGATCCGTAGAGCCAGTGCATGTTCTGCGCACATGCACGCTTCCTCTTAATTTGGTAATCCTCTCCTGCGCACGTCTTTATTTTATTTATTTTGAACTGGTATCCCCGATATGAAGGAGTGAGAAGTTAAGGAGGATCCCCGATACGAAGGAGTGAGAAGTTAAGGAGGATCCCCGATATGAAGGAGTGAGAAGTTAAGGAGGATCCCCGATACGAAGGAGTAAGAAGTTAAGGAGGATCCCCGATATGAAGGAGTGAGAAGTTAAGGAGGATCCCCGATATGAAGGAGTGACAAGTTAAGGAGGATCCCCGATATGAAGGAGTAAGAAGTTAAGGAGGATCCCCGATATGAAGGAGTAAGAAGTTAAGGAGGATCCCCGAAGGAGTAAGAAGTTAAGGAGGATCCCCGATACGAAGGAGTGAGAAGTTAAGGAGGATCCCCGATATGAAGGAGTAAGAAGTTAAGGAGGATCCCCGATATGAAGGAGTGAGAAGTTAAGGAGGATCCCCGATATGAAGGAGTGAGAAGTTAAGGAGGATCCCCGATATGAAGGAGTGAGAAGTTAAGGAGGATCCCCGATATGAAGGAGTGAGAAGTTAAGGAGGATCCCCGATATGAAGGAGTGAGAAGTTAAGGAGGATCCCCGATACGAAGGAGTAAGAAGTTAAGGAGGATCCCCGATATGAAGGAGTGAGAAGTTAAGGAGGATCCCCGATATGAAGGAGTGAGAAGTTAAGGAGGATCCCCGATACGAAGGAGTGAGAAGGTTAAGGAGGATCCCCGATACGAAGGAGTGAGAAGTTAAGGAGGATCCCCGATACGAAGGAGTGAGAAGTTAAGGAGGATCCCCGATACGAAGGAGTGAGAAGTTAAGGAGGATCCCCGATACGAAGGAGTGAGAAGTTAAGGAGGATCCCCGATATGAAGGAGTGAGAAGTTAAGGAGGATCCCCGATATGAAGGAGTAAGAAGTTAAGGAGGATCCCCGATACGAAGGAGTGAGAAGTTAAGGAGGATCCCCGATACGAAGGAGTGAGAAGTTAAGGAGGATCCCCGATACGAAGGAGTAAGAAGTTAAGGAGGATCCCCGATACGAAGGATTGAGAAGTTAAGGAGGATCCCCGATACGAAGGATTGAGAAGTTAAGGAGGATCCCCGATACGAAGGAGTGAGAAGTTAAGGAGGATCCCCGATACGAAGGAGTAAGAAGTTAAGGAGGATCCCCGATACGAAGGAGTAAGAAGTTAAGGAGGATCCCCGATATGAAGGAGTGAGAAGTTAAGGAGGATCCCCGATATGAAGGAGTGAGAAGTTAAGGATAAACTAAAAGCAGGAGAACTGAAAAGACAAACACACACCGGTAAGAGTGAGGTGTGGAAAAGATTCAAATTTATTGGTCAAAATGCTACAGAAACTTGCGTTGGCTTCGCTGGATGTAGTCAATGTGGCCCCAAAAAGACTGGCACCTCGACGCTGAGCGGACATTTAAACAGCTGGACTGGCAAAAGTGATGATCGTTAAAGATCTATTTTATCATTTGTTTCAAAGACCGTCCCTCCTCTTCGCGCAAAGCAGCAGGGGTCGGATAGTGTGATTTATTTTTTTTTTAATTAAAAAAGCATGTTCTTGAAAAGGTTCCAATTCATAAATTTTTATAAATAATTTTTTTTTTACTGCGAGCCCGCGGTTTTAAAATCCGGGGTTTGGGTCGTGCTGGATTTTTTAGGCCCGATCTCACCTCTGTCTGTGGCTCTATTCCCATGTTCTACTGCGTGACCGATCGCCTTGAGTTTAAACTCTGGGTGTAACAGTGTCTCTTGGTAGAAGCCATTTCCGGGTCTTTATACAAACACATAAATGGAAATGAGACGCCCTTTCATGTATCCCAGCATGCACCGCGCATTACTTCTACGGGGGAAATGGAGTTGGCGGCTGCTTACCGCAGTTGCGACACCTGTTGTAGCTCAATATTAATCCATATATAAGGCGCTCCGGGTTAAAAGGTGCATCGTGGACTTTAGAGAAAAGAAAGGTTTTTAGGTGCGCTTATAGTGCGGAAAATACGGTATTTTGTAAAGTCTGTCAAACTGGATTCTTAATGAGGTTTCATGTCTTTGGACTGATCTCTGTATGAGGGGGCGGTGTTGAGCAGTTAAATGATCAAACCTAATTAACGCACCGTGTGCATAAATCTTGAAATGTAATTTCCCTTTACACTTCAAGATAGAGTTTCTGTATCGTTCTGACGTCTTCCAGTAGATCCTAGTTACCATGGTGAGGGTAGGAACGTACATCCTGGTTACCATGGTGAGGGTAGGAACGTGGATCCTGGTTACCATGGTGAGGGTAGGAACGTGGATCCTGGTTACCATGGTGAGGGTAGGAACGTAGATCCTGGTTACCATGGTGAGGGTAGGAACGTAGATCCTGGTTACCATGGTGAGGGTAGGAACGTAGATCCTGGTTACCATGGTGAGGGTAGGAACGTAGATCCTGGTTACCACGGTGAGGGTAGGAACGTAGATCCTGGTTACCATAGTAAGAGTAGGAACGTAGATCCTGGATACCATGGTGAGGGTAGGAACGTACATCCTGGTTACCATGGTGAGGGTAGGAACGTGGATCCTGGTTTACCATGGTGAGGGTAGGAACGTAGATCCTGGTTACCATGGTGAGGGTAGGAACGTAGATCCCGGTTTCATGGTGAGGGTAGGAACGTACATCCTGGTTACCATGGTGAGGGTAGGAACGTGGATCCTGGTTACCATGGTGAGGGGTAGGAACGCAGATCCTGGTTACCATAGTAAGAGTAGGAACGTAGATCCTGGATACCATGGTGAGGGTAGGAATGTAGATCCTGGTTACCATGGTGAGGGTAGGAACGTAGATCCTGGGTACCATAGTAAGAGTAGGAACGTAGATCCTGGTTACCATGGTGAGGGTAGGAACGCAGATCCTGGTTACAATGGTGAGGGTAGGAACGTAGATCCTGGTTACAATGGTGAGGGTAGGAACGTAGATCCTGGTTACCATGGTGAGGGTAGGAACGTAGATCCTGGTTACCATGGTGAGGGTAGGAACGTAGATCCTGGTTACCATAGTAAGAGTAGGAACGTAGATCCTGGTTACCATGGTGAGGGTAGGAACGCAGATCCTGGTTACAATGGTGAGGGTAGGAACGTAGATCCTGGTTACCATGGTGAGGGTAAGAACTTAGATCCTGGTTACCATGGTGAAGGTATGAACGTAGATCCTGGTTACCATGGTGAGAGTAGGAACGTAGATCCTGGTTACCATGGTGAGGATAGGAACGTAGATACTGGTTACCATGGTGAGGGTAGGAACGTAGATCCTGGTTACCATGGTGAGGGTAGGAACGTAGATACTGGTTACCATGGTGAGGATAGGAACGTAGATCCTGGTTACCATGGTGAGGGTAGGAATGTAGATCCTGGTTACCATGGTGAGGATAGGAACGTAGATACTGGTTATCATGGTGAGGGTAGGAACGTAGATCCTGGTTACCATGGTGAGGGTAGGAACATAGATCCCGGTTACCATGGTGAGGGTAGAACCTAGATCCTGGTTACCGTGGGTGAGGGTAGGAACGTAGATCCTGGTTACCAATGGTGAGGGTAGGAACGTAGATCCTGGTTACCACGGTGGGAGGGTAGGAACGTAGATCCTGGGTTACCATAGTAAGAGTAGGAACGTAGATCCTGGTTACCATGGTGAGGGTAGGAACGTAGATCCTGGTTACCATGGTGAGGGTAGGAACGTACATCCTGGTTACCATGGTGAGGGTAGGAACGTAGATCCTGGTTACCATGGTGAGGGTAGGAACGTAGATCCTGGTTACCATGGTGAGGGTATGAATGTAGATCCTGGTTACCATGGTGAGGGTAGGATAAAGATTGCTCTGGGAAGTATAATATCTGAGCTGGTTATCGTCGTTCTGCTAACTCCATCAAACAGAAAGCGAAGTGATCATTTTTTATTCGACAAATGTTTTACACCTGTTTTTGGCTTTGTTTTTAAATTTAGAAGCATGGATTATAAAATACATCAGGAGTTTGTTAAAAATTACTCACTTTGGTTCTGGCAAAAATCCTGGCAGGCGGATAAGAAGAGATGATGACTCCCAGTGTTCTGTTTAGGTCGTCTCGGTCTCTCCTCAGCTCCTCTGTCTGGTTCATCAGTATCTTCTTGTCATTTGTAAGCTGCTCGGTCTGGATCACTAAGTACCTGTTTTGAATCTTGAGCTGCTCGGTCTGGTCCACTAAGTACCTGTTTTGTACCTTTAGCTGCTCGGTCTGGTCCACTAAGTCTCTGTTTTCTACCTTCAGCTTCTCGGTCTGGTCCACTAAGACTTCCTTTTCTACCATCATCTGCTCGGACTGGTTCTTGTAAAATTTCCATTCGACCATCAGCTCCTCAGTCTGGCTCTTCAATGTCTTCTGTTCCATGATCAGCTGCATATTTATTTCTCCCGTTTGTGTTACTATGGTGACTGAGAATAAAGTAAACAACGCATTAGTAAATCGGGTCAGAATTAGGTTTTCAACAAGTTGATCTGTAAAATGTTTGTATTTTCACACATTTCATCTTCTGCACCACTTGAAGAAAGATGCATCTTCAAGCGGTGATGCATCGTATTCTCTCACACCAACCACCTTCATGTCCATTAAGCACCTGGATCAAAGCTTCGCCAACCACCGCAACACCAAGGTTGCGGTAAATGAGTTTCCACTGCAGAAATAGTGGAAGGAACTCCGCCATCCGGGGGAGCTCGGAGTAGAGCCAATAGTCCTCTGGGTCGAGAGAAGCCGACTCGTGTAGTTCGGACATTTGGTTAGGGTGTCTCCCTGGCTGGTGGGTTGTTTTGGGTAAGTCTCCTTGGAGAGACCCAGAGGCAGACCCCGGAACTGCTGGAGAGACTAGTCTCACAGCTGGACAGGGAACACCTCAGGATCCTTCCGGGTGAAGGGACCTGAGTGAGGGTTACCCGTCCTCCCAGTCCATCCCAACTGGGAGGACGTAGTTGGGGTGAGAGAAGCCTGGGCTTCCCGTCTAAGGCTGTCGCCTCTATGACTCAACTCTGGATTAACGATAAAAAAAATTAATGGTAAAGGCAGGATCCATCCAGAGCAGGTTGCCAGTCTGTTGCGGAGGTCCACACACTCTTTCCTGGGGGGCAAG
This sequence comes from Neostethus bicornis, assembly GCA_902685375.1. Classification (NCBI taxonomy): domain Eukaryota; kingdom Metazoa; phylum Chordata; class Actinopteri; order Atheriniformes; family Phallostethidae; genus Neostethus; species Neostethus bicornis. The sequence goes on along the minus strand of LR738541.1, from coordinate 10,074,561 downwards.
TTTGTAGCAGCCATTCAAGCTAAGATGTAGGTTTTGGAGGAAACCAGAGAAAACCCACACATACACAGGAAGAACATGCATAATGCCACACAGAAAGGTAAGTGTTTTAAGCCTCTTCTCCCACTGGTTAACTCGAAGCACCTGGCTTTCTGTAAGCCAGGTGGGCAGGAGGAGGGGTACAGGAGCATGGTGGACGATTTGTGGAGTTGGCTGGGAGAGATTCACACTACTGCTCAATGTAGACAAAACCAGGGAGATGGTGATTGACTTCCAAACGAAGAGGACTGCCTTGCGGCCCCTCTACATTCTGGGTAGGAATGTGGAGGTGGTGGAGGAGTACAAATACCTGGGAGTGACCACGACAGTAGACTGAACTGGAGGAGCAACAGTACTGCTGTGTACAAGAAGACCTGCAGCCGACTTTACTTTCTAAGGAAGCTGAAGTCCTTCAATGTGTGCAGCAAGATCCTGGAGACCTTCTACCAGTCTGTGGTGGCCAGCTCCTTGTTCTTCTCTGTCATCTGCTGGGGGAGCAGCATCGCAGCCAGTGACACCAACAGACTGAATAAACTGATAAGAAAGGCTGGCTCTGTCATTGGCTGCCAACAGGACACACTCGAAGCACTCAGTAGGGCATCGAGTACAAAGTGGAACTCCCTCAATTTGAAATGTGTGGCATGATGATAATAATGGTGGTAAAACTCACATTGTATGATGAAACGAATCACGGTGAACACCAGGAGGAAAGACAGCATCAGCAGGACTCTTGAATAGGTAAGGGAGTTCCTTTCAGGAGCTGAAATGACATGAAGAGGGTTGGTGTGAGAGAATACGATGTAGGAGGTTAGAAGGATGCTGCAGTTTGGGTCTCAAACAGAATTTAAAAAGCTAGTTCCTGGTTACATACAAACGCAGACCGAGGTTTTTGTCTAGACCTTTGAAAGACAACTGGTTACCATGGTAACATGTCTTCCTACCCTCACCATGGTAACTAGGATCTACATTCCTACCCTCACCATGGTAACCAGGATCTTCGTTCCCTACCCTCTACCATGGTGACCAGGATCTACGTTCCTACCCTCACCAAGGTAACCAGGATCTACATTCCTCCCCTCACCTTGGTAACCAGGATCTATGTTCCTACCCTCACCATGGTAACCAGGATCTACGTTTCCCTACCCTCACCATGGTAACCAGGATCTATGTTCCTATCCCTCACCATGGTAACCAGGATCTACGTTCCTACCCTCACCATGGTAACCAGGATCTACGTTCCTACCCTCACTATGGTAACCAGGATCTACGTTCCTACCCTTACCATGGTAACCAGGATCTACGTTCCTACCCCCACTATGGTAACCAGGATCTACGTTCCTACCCTCACCATGGTAACCAGGATCTACGTTCCTACCCTCACCATGGTAACCAGGATCTACGTTCCTACCCTTACCATGGTAACCAGGATCTACGTTCATACCTCACCATGGTAACCAGGATCTACGTTCATACCCTCACCATGGTAATACCAAAAGGGCAGAAAGATTACAACATAAATATTCTACCAGCTGGTTGTTTTAGGTGTAAGTGTAAACATCATAAAATTCTGGATTAATTGACTGTTAAATATTGGCATTGATGCTACAACAAGAGTATCGGATGTCTGGCTTAGATTTACACTCATAGAACAATGGTTTACAGTCCTCGTTCATGTCCTGCACCACTCTAACATACTTCTCTGTCCCTCTAGACTTCCTCATACGGTACAACACTTCCTCTCTGCTGTTCCCTCTCACCTTCACTGTACTTCTCTGTCAGCATCCTTCAATCAATAACTTACTGTGTTCGATCGGGACAGGTTGTGTTGATTTTCCATCAGATTGAACGACTGCTTCCTCTTTTAAATCTGAAAAGAAGAAGAAGAAAAAAACAAACAAACATAACTTTTGTTTATACTTTGCGTGGTGTTTGATTGTTTTTTTTTTTAAGTCATTGATTTAATTTAGAATTGAAACTTTTAATTAAACTTTAATTAAAATGTTCTAAACTAATTTCTCTTCAATATCTGAAAAGTTACCACAGAACCTGCTCCACGTGGAGGGGTTTAAGTATCTCTGGGTCTTGTTCACAGTGGGGGAAGGCTGGAGAGGGAGGTCCACAGACAGATTAGTGCAGCATCTGCAATAATCAGAATGCTGCATCGATCTGTTGTGTTGCACAAAGGAATGAGCCAAAAAGCAACGTTCTGGAGTTACCTGTAGATTTACATTCATACCCTCACCATGGTAACCAGGATCTACGTTCCTACCCTCACCATGGTAACCAGGATCTACGTTCCTATCCTCACCATGGTAACCGGGATCTACGTTCCTATCCTCACCATGGTAACCAGGATCTACGTTCCTACCCTCACCATGGTAACCAGGATCTACGTTCCTACCCTCACCATGGTAACCAGGATCTACGTTCCTACCCTCACCATGGTAACCAGGATCTACGTTCCTACCCTCACCATGGTAACCAGGATCTACGTTCCTACCCTCACCATGGTAACCAGGATCTACGTTCCTACCCTCAACATGGTAACCAGGATCTACTGTATGTTCGTACCATCTCCGTGGTAACCAGTGTGGGTGGTGACCGAAAGAACAAGATGCTTTCTCTGCAGAGTTAAAGATAACGGTAAAGGAGGAGTTGATATGTGACCAAATCACCACCGTTCTCAGGCCGCAGCTTCTCATCTTTTCCAGAATTCATAACAAAATCTGCCTCCTCACTTATCAATGCTCTCATGGAGCTCAGTGAGCTCCTCTCCTCACACCTCACCAGACCTCCACCCACTGTCTCCACCAGCCAAGACCCAGGCTGACCACAATGTGGGACACAGCCTTTCAGGCCGGTGCCCCACAACCTTAGAATGAGCTCCCAGAATTCCACAAAGCCCCACAAAGTGTGAAAACTTTTAGAAAATTTCCAAAACTAAAAAATTAAAAAACATAAACAATGTGTTTAATTATAACAAGTCAGAAGTTTTTTACCAGCAGAAGTTGGATTATTTCCGTAGGTTTTCCAGGAAGGTTGGCGTAAGTCTCCATGTTGATCCGTCCTGCAGAGACGTTCCTTCAGAATGAGAAAATCTCTGAGCAGGACGATGATTAAAACATCCAGAGGAGGAAGTTTAGTTCAGGAGAACGAATAACAATGAAGGAACAAGAAGTCTGTTATCACACCATCGTTTAAGCAAAGAATTAAATTAGAGAAGTTCATCTAATTCGTTTCACACGCAACAGTACAGTTCCCTTTAAAATAAAAGCTTTATCGGCCACCTGCTGCATCTATAGCAATAATTAAGATGGAGAAGGTATACAATACAATTCAATTCAATTTAATTTAATTTAATTTAGTTTATTCAGACATAAAACAACAAGAACATAAACTAACGGTACAAATAAAAAATACACAGTCTGAAAAGGAATAGGCAAAGTGCTTATAAGCACCTCTTTACCCTAAACATGAACATAAAGTGCTGCTACATTTACACGATACGTTATCAGTTTGTTTCTATGGATGATTTTATAATTTACGTTTTATATAAAACATTTAAATCGAGTCAGTCTTCTGCAGTCTTGATGTCCGGTTCTAATCTGTTCCATAGACCCACCCCAACAGTAGAGACACCACACACACACACACACACACACACACACACACACACACACACACACACACACACACACACACACACACACACACACACACACACACACACACACACAGCACACACACACACACACACCCCCAACACTAGAAGATACAGTGTTGTTTTGTATTAGTTCTGACCCTAGGCTTTTGAAAACATCGGATCCCCTCAGATTATGGGTACTCTGTCTATTTTTAAAAAACTTTGGATCTGATTTGGTACTTGTTTATTTTAATAATGTACATGAGTTGTTTGGTTTTATAATCTATTAAGTCTTAAATTTCAATGTGTTTTTATGGATGAAGAGTTGGTTTGTATGTGACCTGTACGGGGCTTTATTGACAAATCGAATGGCTCTTTTTGGAGTAAGAGTGATTGGAGTGATGTTTGTTTTGTATGTGTTTCCCCACACCTCCACACAGTAAGTCATATATGGTAAAATTAATGAGTTATATAAAATATATGATGCCTTTTCATTCAAACATTCTTTAACCTTTGAGATAATGGCTAATGAATTTACATAGTTTTGTTTTTACAGATTTTATGTGACTTTTCCAACTTAATTTGTTTTGGATTATTATTCCTAAAAATTTAATTTCATTTATTTGCTCTATCTCTGTGTCTTGATTAAAGACTTTTTATTCACATTTATCCTGCGGTTTGTAAATATTATTAATTTTGTTTTCTTTAAATTTAGAGTTAATTTATTTGAGTCAAACCAGCTTTTTTAGAAGTTTTAATTCTTTTTCGACCTCATCAAATAATACTTCCAAGTTATTGCCACAACTAATTATATTTGTGTCATCAGCAAATAATATGAGGTGCAAAATCTTTGACACTAGACAAATATCATTAATGTGAAGAATAAAAAGCAACGGGCTCAACACTGAACCCTGAGGGAGGCCACATGACACTGTTAGACGGTCTGAATCAATCCCATTTATGTGAACGTATTGTGATCTATTTTCAATATAACCTTCTATCCAAGGGAAGGCCACACCCCTAATTCCGTATCTGAGTAACTTTTTGAGTAGCAGGTTATGATTAACTGTGTCAAAAGCTTTGGTTAGTTCCAGAAAAAACTCCTACCGCAAACTGCTTATTATCTAATGCATTTGATATGATTTAACTAGATCTACAGTATTAATGCTAATGCAGTGGTTCTATATTGGTCTGAAGCCATATTGCTGTTCAGAAAGTATCTTATATTTTCCAGGTAGCTGTATAATCTTTAGGAAATAATTTCTCCAGAATTTTTGCAAACTGAGACAGAAATAAAATGGGTCTGTAATATGGTGAGATCCAGTGAATCATCAGATTTGAAAATAGTGATAATCTTTACTGTCTTCATCCCTCTGGAAAAACACCCGACTGTAAAGATAAATTAAAAATTTATGTGAGTAGTTTAATAATACATTCTGTAACTTCTTAAACAGATACATATCCAGTCCATTCCAGTCTGTTGAGGTATTGCTTTTACTTTGTTTGATAATCGCATGTATTTCGTTTTCATCTGTTCCTTGTAAGAAAATTGTTTTATCTTGCTGGCGTATTCGACTAAGTATTATTCTCTTGGTCAGATTCCAGAATTTCTTTTCCAATTTAGATCCAATGTTATTAAAATAATTGTTGAATTCATTTACCATTTCCTTTGGCATGACTGAGAAAAACTGTTATTGCTTGTCCAATACCTGAGTGAGAAAGTTAGCATTACTATTGCTTTTCTTAAATAATTTATTTAAGACGCTCCATGTATTTTTAATATAATTTGATTTTTTTCCAAAAGTGAGCAATAATATTTTTTTACTTGATCTAAATGATGCGTATTAGTTTATTTTATATGTTTTATAAGTGTTTTCTGCCTCAATTGTTTGTTTTTAAAAAAGTCTTCATACAACTTATTTTTTTCTTACATGCTTTTGAATACCTTACTCATCCAAGGTTTCCCAGAAAATTTATTGGAAGCTTTGTAAATGAAGGACAATTTTTTTTTGTAGAGAGAGCAAAATAGTTTTAGGAACTCTTCGTGAGCTAATGTTTACATTTCCCACATACACATCGTCCCAGTTTTGTTTAGTTAAGTCACTTTTAAACTGGTTCAAAGTTACAGGAGTTATTTTTCTATGAATTTGTGATATTTCTGTTCAGTTTTTGTATTTGTGATGTTTTTGCTGCTGTAAAGGATTGCAGATGATCTGATACGTCATTAATTAAAAGTCCACTTGTTATTTCATTCTCTAGAACATTGGTAAATATATTATCAATAAATGTTGCACTATTTCGTGTGTTCGAGTTGGTTTTGTTATAGGATGGATATAAACACAGGCTGTACATTGTGTTTATAAAGTCTGTGGATTGGTTCTAGAGGGTTTCATCAAATCAATATCATGTGCTCCACAAACAAAAATCTTTTTTCTGTCATTTAAATTTTCATACAATTCCAACATTTTTTCTCTAAATGTTTCAATGCATGATCCAGGTTTTCTGTTTATAGCAACTTAATATAATATTTTTGACTTTTCAGTTTCAACTTCTATAATAACGCATTCCATAATTTTGTCAACAACGGAACACATATTTTTACTAATTTACTTTCAAGTTCGGATTCCACATAAAGAGCTACACCACCACCTTTCTGACCAGTTCTAATTACAGAAAAACATGTTATAACCTTCAATATTAAAACTGAGCACATTGATCCTCAAACAACCACGTTTCTGAAACTGCTAATGGCAGAGAATTGCTTTTTTGTTTGTTTCAGATATTGTAGGATTTTTGAAAAATTTGCATTTAGGCTTCTACAGTTGAAATGTATGATGGATAAGGAATCTTTTGTACTTATTTAGGACTCAAATGGCTCCTCTGTGTAAAATTCACATGTGTTTTTGATTTTGGTATAAAAATTATTTTCAGGATCAAGATCACTGTATATCTTGAGGTTTTAACTCTGTAGTCAAATGTTTTCAACTGAAAATGTTCACAGTTTTAAATAATTGATGGCAGGTGATGGGCAGGTATTGGTATCCAGAACAGGAAATGCAGAAGGACAGATGTGATTGACTTTGCAAAATGAATGGAAATGGCATGTAGTGAATACTTTCTTCAAGAAAAGGCTGAAACACAGGGTGACATACAAGAGTGGAGGAAGGAGTACACAGGTATATTATATTTTGTGTAGGCGGTGTAATCTGAAAGAGATCAGTGACTGCAAAGTTGTAGCAGGAGACAGTGTAGCCAAAAAGCACAGGATGGTCGTGTGTAAGATGACCATAGCAGTGAGGAAGTTTAAGAAGATGAAGGGAGTGCAGAAGACTAAATGGTGGAAACTGAAAAAGGAAGAGTGCTGCTTGAACTTTGTAGAGGAGTTGAGACAGGCTCTTGGTGAGCAGGAGAAGCTTCCAGATGACTGGACAACTACAGCTAATGTGATCAGGGAGACAGGCAAGAGAGTACTTGGTGTGTCAACTGGAAGAAGATAGATAGAGAGATGTGGTGGTGGAATGAGGAGGTGCAGGATTGTATCAAAAGAAAGAGGCTGGCTAAGAAGAAGTGGGACACTGAGAGGACTGAAGAGAGTAGGCAAGCGTACAGGGAGATACAGCATAAGGTTAAAGTAAGGTGGTAAAGGCAAAACAAGCAGCCTATGATGACGTATACGCTAGGCTGAACAGCAAGGAGGGAGAGATGGACCTATACAGGTTGGCAAGACAGAGAGACAAAGATGGGAAGGATGTGCAAGCAAGTTAGAGTGATTAAAAAGACTGAAATGGATGTCTTTAAACAGATGCCAGTAATGTGATGGGAAGATTCAATTTAAATTCAATTCAATTTATTTTGTAGCCCAAAATCACAGAAATTCCGTCTCAATGGGCTTCTACAAGAAAAAGAGTGAATGTATTAAACACATATACACAGCAAGAAAAAATAACTAACAAATGCTAACTAAACAAGACTAGCACATTTATGCACTTAGACTCTCCTTCTCGGTGAGGAAAAACTCCTAAAAAACCCATCAGTGGGGAAAAAAAAGAAACCTCATGGGGATCCAAGTGAAAGAGAGATCCCTCCCCCTGGGACGAGCAAACAATGTGTCAAAGATTATTGTTTAAATATTAGCTTATCTAATTCTACAGCTAAATATCTAAAGAAGTCAATAGAATGTTCTTCATACCTGATGGAAACACGGGGGACTCCTCAGCCCGGAGATGTCCAGAACGGGGATGAGTAGATGTTCTTCATCCTGATAGGAAACACGGGGGACTCCTCAGCCCGGAGATGTCCAGTACGGGGATGAGTAGATGTTCTTCATCCTGATGGAAACACGGGGGACTCCTCAAGCCCGGAGATGTCCAGAACGGGATGAGTAGATGTTCTTCATCCTGATGGAAACACGGGGAGACTCCTCAGCCTGGAGATGTCCAGTACGGGGATGAGTAGATGTTCTTCATGCCTGATGGAAACACGGGGGACTCCTCAGCCTCGGAGATGTCCAGTACGGGGATGAGTAGATGTTCTTCATGCTGATGGAAAACACGGGGGCACTCCTCATTCCAGGCGATGTCCCATAGCGGGGATGAGTAGATGGATTCATCCTGATGGAGACACTAGGGAGACTCCTCAGCCCAGAGATGTCCATACGGCAGGATGAGTAGATGTTCTTCAGTCCTGATGGAGCGGGGATGAAGAAGCGCGGAGGTCTCCTCGTGTGGCCATGGCCCAGGAACAGGAACGCAGAGTCCTGAATGGGGCCTCTCTCCCAGAGAGGAGGGAGAGAGGTGGAACAACATGTGAATTGTATTGTACCAACTAGCAGTGTAATTCTAAATAAACAGACAATTAGAACAATGAATGAGATAGCAAGCCAGGGTTTAGGGTAGAGGGTTAGAGTAGGGGGTAGGGGGAAAGAGCCAAGACAGTCTGGCAGAGAATAGTAGATAGAATTAGAGGACAGAACCCCAATGTACCATACTTTCCCCAGCTTTTACTATCTAGCAGCCAACTAATTAATTATATCAGCTAATTGAATCTGTTTCTATCTGGACCTGTTGATAAGCTTGTTCAAACAGGAATGCTTAAGCCTCCCTTTAAATGTAGGGAACACTGTCTGCCTCTCTCACTTGAGCTGGGAGCTTATTCCATAAAACTGGAGCTTGGTAGCTAAAGGCTCTACCTCCAACTGTACGTTTAGAAATCCTAGGAACCACCAACAGCCCTGCATTTTGTGAGCGAGTGTTCTGATTGGTTGATAAGGTAATATAAGTTCACTAATGTAGGATGGAGCCATGCCGTTTAGGGGCCTTGTAGGTTAGTAAGATGATTTTAAAACTTGATTTAAACTCAATAGGAAGCCAATGGAGAGACGCTAGCACGGGAGTAATATGATCTCTTCTATGAGTTCCTGCAACAGATGATTTATTAATGAATCTAAATGAACACAATCACCAAAAATACAAAAAAAAAATATATAAAAACATCAATGAAATACAGTATTTTTATAAAAGCATCAAACATCAGATTGAACTGATCACAACTTTTTATTCTTGTTAAAGAGGTGATTTTTAAAAATAGTTGTTACCAAGACATTTGGTCGTTCAGGAGGAGGAAAAAAACTTTATGGAGGAAGAAACTTGATCAAGTTTCTGCTGCAGTTAGAAAAACATTTTAAACCTGTTCTTCAGGAAAGTCTGAGTTCATCTGGAAGGAGTTCAAGGTGTGACGAAGAAAAAAAAAGACGGATAAAGTATTTCTTCCTTCTTGTTTGTTTCAAAATGAAGACGAAGCTCTGAATAAAGGTGAGTTTTTATTTTCTCTTGTTGAAACTTTAAAAAAATCACTTTGAATATAAGATTTTATTTTGATTTTTTAAGTCTATCTGAGAAAAAAAATTAAAGAGAACTTTTTACTTTATTATAAATCAAAATCTGTCATTTTGTCAAAAAATAAAGCAGTGATTTTTTTTCTTCAAATTTCTTCAAAGTAAAAACATTTCCTGATAAAAAATAGTTTTAAAAGGAAAACGTTTTTCATTAATTCTAGTTTTTGTGGATTTTGAAACGTTTTTCAAAGTTGTTCATTTTTTCCCAAAATGTTTTTTGTTTTAAAGTGTTTTATGAAAAAAAATGAAAAATGAAATTAAAACAAAATGTAAAAAATTAAAAGAAATAAAACTCTTTTTTGACAATTTGATGAGAAATAAATTAAATTTAACAAATTAAAGTTTAAGATCACAGTCAGTCACTTCCTTAATCCTCTATCCCTTACGGGGGTGAGGGGAGCCCATCCCGGCTGATTAGAGGTGAGGGTCAGGGTACACCCTAAACAGGTCACCAGGCTTTCACGGGGCCACACACACACACACACACACACACACACACACACACACACACTCATTTCTAGAGGCAATCATGTAGTGACCAATCAACCTAACATGTATGTTTTTGGAGGGTGGGAGGAAACCGGGGTAACTGGAGAAAAACCCCACAAACACAGGGAGAACATGCAAACTACACACAGAGAGACCAGTGCTCCAAGTCTCGTCCCATCCGAGACTCAAACCTTCGACCTCTGTGAGGCCACAGAGCTACCCACTGTACCACCCACAGTGCCACCACAAGTTTATAGATTCATCGTTTAAATCAGCTTTCATTAACCTTCTTCATGAATCAGGAGAAAAATGTTGTTTTCATTCATTAATGATGTTTCATAATGAATTAATGATCAAGTCACTGCTGTTTTATAAACATGTAATAAAGAAGTTATAAATTAAGACAGGACTGGATTTAACCAGTTCTTTTTCAGGAACTCATTAAAATATAATAATGTTATTTTATTAAAATCAGAAAGAAAATGAACACTTTTATTTAAAAAATAAATTAGAAACAAATTCAGAGTCATTTTATTTATTATTATTATTTGTTTACATTAATGTAGATTTTTATCAAGATGATGCTAAAAATAAATAAAAAAACCCTAAGATTTAGAGCAAATTTAATTTAATCAGAAATATTAGAGACTCTTTTTACAGAGTTTTAAATAAATGATATTTAAGGTTTTTACGTCATCAAATAAAAATCTTAAAGTATGAGTCATCAGTACATTCTGTACCGTGTTTACTGAGACTAAAAGCAGACAGACTGGTTGAAAACAACAACAACAAATATGTCTGTCATTTTTAATCCTGTGATCATCTGAAAATGAAAGAGATTCAAATCAACAAACTAACTTTTCTCAAGAAACAAAATGATGATAAATGATCTAAAAACACATTAAATCAGAATAAAAACCCACATTATAAAATAATATATGTTGTGTTTTGTGTTGTTTCTTTTACCGTAATTTCTCGGCTATAAGGCGCATATAAACGTCTTAGATTTTCTTCAAAATGAGCGGTGCGCCTTTTCGTGCGGTGCGCCTTGTGTGTGAGAAAAGGCGGACTTAAAAGAAAACGGGGTGCCCGTGAGGCGGACCTGAAAGAAAAGGCATAAGAACGTTAAAGAGTGAAGTGTGAGCGTGGATTGTGTATAAAAAGGGTATGTGCTGTATGAACAACATGGCTGTTTTAACCCTGAAAATGTCAAAGAGACACGTTTATGACGCTCAGTCTAAGCTGAAGGCAATCAGCTACGTGGAGGAACATTGGGATCGAGCCACCGCGAGAAATTTCAGCATTAACGAGTCGATGGTTCGTAAGAGCAGTACAGACAGTGACTTTGACAGCGAGGAGCGAAGTGGACCTGCTCTGAAACAGAGGATGAGGACTTTGATGGATTTGAATAAAGACTATTACCGGTAATGTGTTTGTTTAGTATCGTTACTACTTAAATAAAACCCAACCAAACTCAGTTTTGCTCCCGATCTATTTTTTAATACACACATTTGCATGCTTGTGTGTGTGTTGTTGTAAGGCGGTGTGTGACTGAGACTGCGCCTTTTCGTATGGTGCGCCTAATGGTCGTGAAATTACGGTAAAAGAAATCAGGTGGAAATAAAAAACACGTCAAACTGGATCAAAAACTTAGTCTGATTCTCTGAAAAACACAAGACACACACACCACACGACACACAAACACACACGACACACACACACACACAAAAACAGGAAACAGAGTGCAGAACTGGTTTGAGTCAGACCTCAGCGTCAGACCTGAACCCACGCCCATTTTCATGTCTTAGTTCAGAGTGTTTGTTCTTTTTCTGTCAGGAAGACGAGGACAGAGCAGCTGTCTGTCTGTCTGTCTGTGATGGAGGACACATCCAGACCTCCAGACTCCAGGACTGGACCAGAACCATCACACACACAGTAAGAGAAACACACATAAAACCTTTTATCTGGCTCTGTTTTCATGAAGTAAAGACTGTACCTGTTTAAACCGGTTTAAACCTGTTCAGGTTAGTCATGGGAATTATGGCTCTTTTTAGTGAGCCGGCTCTTTCGGTTCGGCTACCTGAACTTCAGGTATCTGGTTTCTGAATTCTGCTGTATTTGGTATAAAAAGCTTCTCTCAGAGAATTTCTCTCTGATTGATGTGAATTTGATTTGAACAACAGAAAGAAACCAGAGAGTCGTGAACACAACCGTCTGTCTGTGAAGAACAACTGGTCTGAAGCTGGACTTCCTCATACCTCCAGTGATGGACCTGGACCTCCCAGTTCACGGTAAGAACATTTGATCATATTAAAAGGAGAATGAAATGATCTTCTAGCTTGTTAGACACTGAGTCCTAGACATCCTAAAAGGTTCTTTATTAAACCTGTTCTAATTAAAGAACCAAACAAACGTTAGAGAACCATCAGAGAACTTCTCACTGCTTGATGTGATATGAAGGACAACATGTTTGTGTTTACAGAGGTTTGGACATCAGACGGAGATCAAAGAGACCAGAATCAGACTGTATGTCTATGAAGAGTGACTGGTCCAAAGGAGATGTACCAGACTTCAGAGATGAACCTCCATCCTCCAGGTGAGAGAAGAACCAGAGGTTTCAGGATGTTTGATCTCTTTAAAGTGGTTTATTTATTTCTCTTTTAATATAAAAACTCTCCAAACATTTAAAACCTGCAGCACACACACTGTTTCCCTCCAACCACTAGCTGCTGTCCCTTTAACTGAGCTTCAACTCTAAAGCAGTAAAACATAGAAACATTGATGATGTTTCTAACAGGAACCATGAGCTGGGTCTGGGTTCTGACCAGTAGATCCCTCTGCAGCAGTGTGTGTGTTCAGAGCTTCTTCATGGTTCCATCAGAGAACTTCTCACTGCTTGATGTGATATGAAGGACAACATGTTTGTGTTTACAGAGGTTTGGACTTCAGACGGAGATCAGAGAGACCAGAATCAGACTGTGTGTCTATGAAGAGTGACCGGTCCAAAGGAAAACTACCAGACTTCAGAGATGAACCTCGACCTTCAGAGTTTGGGTAATAAAACTTTATCAGGTTGTTAAAAGTTGAACAAGATGAGCTCAAGACAAACCTGTGATTATACGTCTTAAAAGAAGTAGATAATGTGTAATAAACCTGTTCTGACTGAAGAGAAGTAAACAATGATTAATGTGGTCATGTTTGTGTTTACAGAGGTTTAGACATCAGTCGGGGATCAGAAAGTCCAGAACCAGACTGTCTGTCTATGAAGAGTGACTGCTCCAAAGGAGGAAATCCAGACTTCAGAGATGGACCTGGACCTTCAGAGTCCCAGTAAGAGAAGATCCAGATGTTTCAGCTGATGTTTTTTTTAATCTATAGAACTACTGCTTCTCCAACTCATAGAAAACATTTAATGTCAGAAAAAAAATCTTTACATTAAATCAAACATCTCTGAGAAATGAGGGCTGTGAGGTGGCGCAGGGATTGGCCTCACAGCAAGAAGGTCAGGGTTAAATCCCAGGTGGGGACGAGGCTTGCAACACTGGCCTCTCTGTGTGGAGTTTGCATGTTCTCCCCATGTATGTGTGTTTTTTTTATTCCAGTTTCCTCCCACCCTCCAAAAACATGCATGTTAGGATCATTGACCCTAGGAATGAGTGTGTGGATGGTTGTCTGTGTGTGTGGCCCTGCAACAGACTGGCAACCTGTTTGGTCGCCAGTCTGTAATCAGCCGGGGAGGGGTCCGGTACCCCCGTGTCCCCATCAGGGATAAGTGGTTCAGAAGACAAAATAAATCTCTGAACAAAAACACAAAATAATCCCAAATAGAAAAAGTTTGATATTTTTTTAGGTTAGGATTAAAAATAATTTACACTAGCTCGTCCTCATTCTCTCTCCTGAACAACATGCATATGACCTGCTAAACAGCTGATGGGATTGATCTACACACAGATATTGGTTTATTTATTTCTAATCTATATTTTAGTGACGTGTGTGTGGAGTCTTTATGTAAATAAAGTTCCCTTTAGATAAATAAAGTTCATTTCATTTGTTTTTTAAACCATCAACATGATGAGAGACTTTCTGGTGTCCAGCTTCAGAGACATTCTTATCACCACCACATCCTTTTAGGACTGTTTTCTAAAAGCTGGGCAGACCTGTGGACTCTGAGAGTGAGTTCATGTGGACAGAAGATACTCTCAGTCATACACACACTGGCTCACAAAAATCATCCAGGAAAGAAAAAAAAATTATCCAGTATCTTCAAACCTTCATCCTCCAAGTGAGAGAAGAACCAGATGTTTCAGGATGTTAGATGATGCTCTTTCAGAAAATCCTGTTAATGATGATACATTTATTCTCAGGAGAGAGAGGAGTGTCTCTGAGGAGGAGGAGAGGAAGGAGGACGAGGAGGAGCTGTCCAAAGCAGGTCAGATTTTTCTGTTCAATGTCTCATTTATGATTCAGACTCACATCCAAATCCAAGCGTTCACTGACTTCTACACAACCTGAGTTATTTCTAAAGATGTCTTAAGATGTGGGAGTACAATTTTAGAGTAACTCTAAGTAAAGTCAGAAGAGCCACATGGTAAGACGTGGGGGAAGAGGAGACTTGTGGAGAGAAGCTGAAGTGAACTGAAGACAGTGAAATGAAGCATTTGAAGGAATAAAAAAATAAATAATAATAATAATAATCCATCATAAAGCTGGAAGTGACTTGGACCGCCTCCAGTGACTGACATGGATTCCTGATGCACAGGGTCACTCCTTCACAATCACATCTTTCTTGTTGTTTCAGCATCAGATTGGTGTGTTCTCTCAAAGTTTTCATGCTGACCTCCTCCTAATCTTTTTTTCTTGTGGTTGAGCCCTGTCCTATCAGTGAGACAGAGCAGCATGCAGACTGCTTACTGAGGGGGACCTGGTGGTCTTTCTTCTAGTCTAAAGTCCTGATCATCACATGGTAGAAAGAGCAGGATGAAGCTGGAATAGAAGCAGAGCTTCTTGTTGCTGTAGTCTATGTGTCAGTTCTCCTGCTTTCTGTCTCAGCATTATTTCTGTTTTGTCCAGTTTAAAACAAAGTGAAGCTGAGCTGTTCAGCTGTGTTTAACTGGATTCAGGATGAAGGAGCTGCTGCAGGTCTCAGATGATCCAGTTCATCACTGACAGAAAAACAACATGATGGTGAAAAACAAAGAATAGCTGAGCTCAGATCAACAACATCTATTGATGCTGATTGAAGTGTGTGTGTGTGTTCAGCTCTCAGGACTGAATCTCTGAGCTCTGACTTCAGTTTTTGTCAGTTTTTCTGCCGTCAGTCTGAAGAAAAGAAAAGAAAGAATCCAATCTGATTTGTTTTCTCTCCTTCTTCCTGCAGATGTTGCTCTGCAGGAGCTTTTAGATGAAAATAAGATCAGTCTGAGGAGGAGATGTGAACGTGTGACTGAAGGAAGTGATGAAACAGGAAGTGGAATCCTCCTCAGCAGCATCTACACTGAGCTCTTCATCACAGAGGGATGGAGTGAAGAGGTTACTAGGCAACATGAGGTGGTGCAGCTGGAGAAACCCTCCAAGATCAACCCCCTCCATGAAGCTCCAATCAGGTGCCAGGACATCTTTAAAGCCTCACCTAAGCAACCAATCAGAGTGGTTCTGACCAACGGCGTGGCAGGTGTTGGAAAAACCTTCTCAGTGCTGAAGTTCACTCTGGACTGGGCAGAGGGCTTGGAGAACCAAGATGTCCATGTGGTGGTTCTGCTTCCCTTCAGGGAGCTGAACCTGATCAGAGATGATGAGTACAGTCTTCTCCAGCTGCTCCATGTCTTCCATCCAACATTCCAGAAGATCCCAGCAGAGCAGCTGGCTGTCTGGAAACTTCTCTTCATCTTGGATGGTCTGGATGAAAGCAGACTTTCCCTGGACTTCAGCAACACTCGTTCTGTTTCTGATGTCACACACAAGTCTTCAGTCAACGTGCTGCTGACAAACCTGATCCGCGGGAACCTGCTGCCCTCGGCTCTCATCTGGATCACTTCCAGACCTGCAGCGGCCCATCTGATCCCTCCTGCATGTGTCCACAGGGCGACAGAGGTACGAGGCTTCACTGATGAGCAGAAGGAGGAGTACTTCAGGAGGAGGTTCAGGGATGAAGAGACGTCCAGAACAATCATCTCCCACATGAAGACATCCAGGAGCCTCCACATCATGTGTGCAATCCCAGTCTTCTGCTGGATCACAGCTACAGTTCTGGAGGACATGTTGACCAGAGAGCAGAGAGGAGAGCTGCCCAAGTCCATGACGGACATGTTCTCACACTTCCTGATGGTCCAGACAAAGAGGAAGAAGAACAAGTACCCTGAGGGACTCCAGACGGACAGGGAAGTTCTTCTGAAGCTGGGGAGGCTGGCGTTTGAACATCTGGAGAAAGGAAACATCATGTTCTACCAAGAAGACCTGCAGCAGTGTGGTCTTGATGTCCCAGAGGCCTCGCTGTTCTCAGGAGTTTGTACGCAGCTCTTCAGAAGAGACTGTGTGATCTTCCAAAAACCAGTTTACAGCTTCGTTCATCTGAGTGTTCAGGAGTTTCTGGCTGCCGTCTACATGAAGCACTGTGTCATCAACCAGGAGGAGGAGGTGATGAAGAAGTTCCTGGGTGGATTCTACAGGTCCTCATCTCTAGAAGACTTCTTAAAAGGAGCCATGAGAGTTTCCTTTAGAAGTAAAACTGGTCACCTGGACCTGTTTGTCCGCTTCCTTCATGGGCTCTCTCTGCAGTCCAACCAGAGACTCTTAGCAGACCTGTTGGGTCAGACAGAGAACCGTCCAAAAACCATCCAGGGAATCATCACAAACCTCAAACAGATGTACACTGGTGGAGTTTCTCCTGACAGAAGCATCAACGTGTTCCACTGTCTGACGGAGATGAACGACCTCTCAGTTTATCAGGAGATCCAAAACTTCCTGAAGTCAGAGAACAGATCAAAGAAGGAACTCTCTGATTTCCAATGTTCAGCTCTGGCCTACATGCTGCTGATGTCAGAGGAGGTTCTGGATGAGGTGGATCTGAACCAGTACAGGACATCACTAGAGGGAAAACAGAGACTGTTTCCTGCTGTGAGGAACTGCAGGAAGTTTCGGTGAGTCGATGAGTTTATAAATTTATCAGTCAGTGTCGATCAGGAGGTTTTTTATATTCATCAGACATTTTCTTGGAGACCAAGAGGTAGACCCCAGACCCGCTGGAGAGACTATGTCTCACAGCTGACCGGGGAACGACTCGGGATCCTTCTGGGTGAGCTAGAGGATGCAGCCGGGGTGAGAGAAGCCTGGCCTTCCCGTCTGAGGCTGTTGCCCCCCTGACCCGGCCCCGGATAATTTAAAATATTAAGAATAATCTGAGCCTCATTTTCTAAGAATTTTTCCGATCTTTGTTTAAGTGAGTTTTTCTACTCATCACTACGACGTCGTGTACGAAACACAAACTTGGAATTGATCAAAATCACAGGAACACTCTTCACGAAACGTGAGCTTCATAAATCACACTTGTGATGAATCTCAGGTGTAAACAAACTCAGAATTCATCCTGCTCCAACCACACCTCTAGAACTCCAAACATGGATCATGTAAATGATGGGATGTTTTCACTTTTTAACAAGTTTTAATTTATTTTTATTTGTAGAGCTGTTTTATGACAGAAGTCAGAAAAAACCTTTCAGATTAAAATACCTTAAAGAATGGAAATGAAATGGTTTTATTCTCCAAACTGTTGGAAGTAAAGTAACTCAGGATGTGGAGGCAGAGCTAGACTAAAACCAGGTAACAGGACAGAGGGGGAGACACAAAGTGGTGAGCTGAGCAGGAAGGTCAGAGTCATAAATATATTTATGAACCAAGTAGATTATTAAAGATAAACAAACAATCTGATGAAAAGTGCAGCAGGAGAGGTCATGACCTGATGAGCTGCAGGTGGAAAAACAGGACACACCCCTCCAAGTTTTTCCTGCACTCTATCTGTGAGCTTCTCTAGGTGATGTACATGTGGGGTGATGCTGTGTGCTCACTCTGATTTCACAGTGTGTTTGTATCACCGATAAAAAGTGATACACCAACATTTTGTGTACCTGATCAGTAACTGCTCTGCACCTTCTGTTCAGACTGGTTTTTTACTTCCCAGTGAGACTGACCACTGGTTTTCCAGGAGGGTGGTAGGACATTAAAAAAGAGAGATTTCTAAACCCACTGGAGGATCAGATCTGATGCTACAAAAAATCATCTGATCCATCAGAAAGTCTAAGAAACAGAAAAAACCCACCAATAAGACTCCAGTCTGAACAAATGGACACTTTAATTTAGATTTTATTCTGTTGAACATTGTTTTTATTTTTGGAAACTTTGAAATTTATTTAATTAAATTTATATTTCAATAAAAAATGTTCAATAGAATCATTTAAATCTGTTTGAATTGTTTTTCTTGATTAGACTGTTGTGTGTGTCTCTTATTCTGGTTGGAGTTGTTCTTCTTTTCTCTGGTAGAGTCACCTCAGACAATCTTCTTCTGAATCTTGATTGAATTAAATCTCACTCTGTAGGTTTATATGTTCCAGAAATCCTTCAACATTCTGTCTTTCTGATGGAGATCCATCTTTGTTATTTTCTCTTTACAGAGGAGGTGGTCTCAGTGTCTCAGCTGCTGAATGTGAAGTTATTACCTCAGCTCTAAAGTCCGACCCCTCCCATCTGAGAGAGTTGGAGCTGGATCACATCGAGTCAGGAGGTGTGAAGATTCTGTGTGATGGACTACAGAGTCCAAACTGTCATCTGGAGATCCTGAGGTCAGTTTACTGGAGTTTTATTTTGTCTTTCTCTTTATTTAATGAGATAAAATTCTCTCCATGTTTTATTTATTTATTAAGAATCACATTTAAAACTTTGTGTCACATGGTCCAGTAAAATGATTTCTTCATGTCCAATGTTTCAGATTTTCTCTTCCTGTTTTAATTGATTGAGATAAAATTTTCACCACGTTTTATTTGTTTTTTAAGATTTAAATTTAAAACCTTTTTGTCATGTTTTCAGTAAAATATGTAAATAATTCTCACATAAAAATCATTGATTGATCTTCTGAGCCAGTCATTCCTCAGATAGGGTAACGCCCCCGCCCTCCTCCTCAGGTCAAGTTCTTGTAACTAGGGTCATCTTGAAGACAACAGAGCTGTAAACTGTCCTCTGAAGTCTTTGAGAGAAGAACTGTGGGAAACTATCAGATAATGTTGGGTGAAGCAGGAGGGACAGAAGAGGGAGTGTGTTGCTGTGTTTTTCTGAAGGTCTTGAACTCACTTTAGATTGGTGTGTGTAGTGTGAACAACAAGGATGGAGGGATTTGTAGTTCTAAGAAAGCCTCATTTTACTCTAGGGCAGGCATGGGCAAACTACGGCCCGCGGGCCAGAAACGGCCTGTGAAACGGTTTAATCCGGCCCGCTGAACTTGAAAAAATTAAAATAAATAAACCTCGTTAATGTTTTATCTCCCTGCATTTTAATTTTTCCTCACTGGCTATATTGTCTTTGTTTGAGGTGAAGTGTAGGGGGATTACTACGTTTGAGCTTCACCGTTCAACCAAATCTTACAAGAGAAGTTCAGCTCTCTGAAACTAAATGATTTCCATGCTTCACTCAATGAAGCTGCGTTTCCAAATCTCCAGCGGAAAGAGCAGATGATGTTTTCTTTGTTTGGCTCGAGCGCCGTGTGTGAACAGACCTTCAGCATCATGAGAATCAATAAAGCCAACCAAAGATCCACAGACCTACACCTCAGATCCATTCTGAGAATCACCACAAAAAACTAACTCCAGACTTTAATGTGCTGGAGACCAACATCACTGCTCCCATTAAAATGTGTGTGTCTCTGTGATGTGCACGTTGTCGAGATAAACAGTGCACGCAGATAAAAAATAACGTGCTCCACAGACTGATCTGCTGCAACTGTTTCGTCTTTTACTGGTCGTTTTTTTTACTTTTGGCACCAGAGAAACAAACTGAAGGAGCAGGACGAGTACATCTGAATCTCCTACCGGTTAAAAAAAAAAAAAAAGACTGTCAGAAGGAGAGTGATTGTGAATCCTGAAGAATTCTAGAGTTTCAAGAACTTTAAAATCATTTTATTTTTTATTTTCAGTGTTTAAAGATTCGTTTTTAAAGTCAGAGACTTTGTTGTGATGTTTTTCTTTATTTTCTGTTTTCTGTATTTCTCCATCTGCTCCTCGTCCGGCCCGTTGGTCAAATGTTGGAGCTCAATGTGGCCCGCGGGTCAAAAAGTTTGCCC